>CM051026.1:19818624-19963624 GCA_027627225.1 Congeria kusceri | reverse complement strand
ATAGATAAAATGTTATGAAAGAAGATTCGGAATACATGTACGTCGAATTGTTATTCGGGTAGCATGAATACACAATTTGCAATACTAATTATACACAGGAACGCATTATATATCATATTTCTACTGACATAATTTAAAATCGTCATAGTCCTATGAATGTTTATGTTGCGGTATCAAATATACAGTCTTAACATTTCAAAAATCGCTGAATGTTCCCTGACTATTGCTTTTTATTGGGGTACACAGTATAAATGCTTATTTGACTTCAAATCGTTATTATATTAGATAACTAACATGCATGGTATATTACCGGTACTATAAATAACTATATAGACTCGTCTGATACACAATGATTTTAATTAATTCCCGAAATTATTTTCTGACATTGTTATTTTTTTCAATTGGCTTGACAAATTCAGATAAAAATTATGTTAACCTAAATTATTTTGGTTATTCATATATCACTGGTGGAAACATGGAGCTGTATGATTGGTTTATTCACAGCATAGATATTAATTATAATTTTATTTAATTTTTAAATTAATAAATTTATCTCAAAACGTTTGGGTCCGAGACGTTTTCTTATAGTGTCCGAAAAAAAACCGGGGTCCAATAAGTCTAATATTGGTGGGGACCAAAAAATCTGGGGTCTGAGAAGTCACGTAACCGATCATCTTGGCCGTCTGTTTAGGTAATTTTTAAATGACATCTCAATATTATTTCAACGCCGATTGTCTTTTTTAAAGACATTTCTTGTTTCCACTTCCGGTAAATGTCGCGCGCTATAAATTGGTGTCTTGTACAAAACTGTGCCGTTTCTTTTTCATATTGTTAATAGGTCATTAAAATCGTAACATACATTTAAAGTGTACAGATCAAATTTGTATTTACGTATTCTATGCGATTGCGACTGTCAATTATTTGTTGTAATAAAATGTTACAATTTTCGGATATGAATAAATCGGATATTTTTATATTGACAACCCTGTTTGAGGCACAGACCAAATCACACCTTCGATAAATAGATCTTGGAATGTTCGGTCAAATAAAAGTAAACAAATGAAATTAATATTTAAAAAAAAACACCACACAAATCAGGGCTTATATTTGTAAAGATTTTTAAGCGATTCTTAAAAAACAAGCAGATGAAAAAGACACTGACGTGAAAGCAGACGGATAAACATAAACGTTACGAATCTCTAAATTATTGAATACATCAACAAATACGAGTGTCAACTTTTGCATAGTAATTAGTGTTGTGTGACTTTCAACAACTGTCGAGTCGAAGTATATACCGGTACATGTATTAGAATTTCCAGCTGTACAGCCGAAAATAAGTTTGCGATTAAAAGTAGCAAATAATGCGTATTTCAATAATGGTTTTTATTAACTTTTTTTCAATTTTAAATCGAAGGATATGGTAATTAACGTTATCGGGTTGTTTGAATTTACGTCAATATATCTGTTTGTAGATCGTACATACACTCTTTAAAACACTTAGAGATATATTGCAATTTCTCTGTCTAAAACCTCAAACAATGCATTTTATGTCAGAAACCCAATTTATATGATTTAAGAACTTTAAGTGTTTTTTTTATTTTCGACTAAGATGATTAATTAATACCAGCTCGGGGCCCACGACTATACGAACATTTTAAGTTTAATCTTGTTCTCAGTTCAACCAAAGGAAATCAAAGCTCAAATGCAACACACATGTTCATTGGACATTTCTTCCAACACGCATGCTCATTGGACATTTGTTGCAACACGCATGCTCATTGGACATTTGTTGCAAGACGCATGCTACTTGGACATTTGTTGAAACACGCATGCTCATTGGACATTTGTTGCAACACGCATGCTACTTGGACATCTGTTGCAACACGCATGCTCATTGGACATTTGTTGCAACAAGCATCTCATTGGACATTTGTTTTAAGTTGAGGCTTAATTAGAGATTGAGAGATTTCTAAGTCTTTGTACAAGAACATTTACCTGTATATCGAGGGTTGAAACCCAGAAAGTACTAACGGCTATTGATTTCAATGGTTTTATATGTCTAAACTTGTTTAAGCCAATTCTCGATGTCGACCCAACTCGTGCGACGGGTTTTTGTGTCTTTGTAACGTCGGATACGTGGCTAGCGAGGACAGACTGCAGTGTGTGCAAGGTTATAACTTGTATCTTATTTATTGAAATGTGTGTTCGATTCATTGAAAAAAATACAAGCTATGTACGTGATACTGTCGTCCTTGCTAATAGATAATATTTGAGCAGTGCTTCAGATAAATATTTGTAATGAGGGTAAATGTTCGCTTACTTCTGAAAATTTGGGAGTACACGTGCACTTTTTCCAGAATTTGTGGGGGTAAATGTATCCTCTGTATTGGATTATTGGGGTTAAATTTACATCCAACAATACATTACGGTATGCAAAAAAGGCCAGAGTATTATAATAATAAAACTATAAATAGTGTAGCAACACTATTTGAAGACAATAATGATAATACAGTGAGAATTCGGAACATGTTAAGACATTTATTGCTGGACATACACATTGAGGTATATTATGTTTCTGTCTTCCATCCACTATAGTGTAAGCGAACATGGGAAAACATTGTGCGTAAATGTACACCAAAATTTTATTTTCTCGGCGTATCTCCCAATTTTATGTGCGTAATTTACGCGTGTACGCGCCTTATCTGGTCATCTGATATTTGAGTTGAGTTTTAAAGGGACTATGTCATTGAAAAGGGCCGCAGGGGGGGGGGGGGGGCAAAAAAAAATAATAATCTGAAATTTAGATATTAATACTGGCATAGAATAATGGATAAAACATGGTATATATAATGGGAAAAGAGTGAGATAAAAATCAATTTATAATAAGGGTTGTGTTTGTTTGGTCTTTATCCTGTTTACATTTTGACGTCACAATTTTGAGCATTTGCTATAACTATAGTAAACACATGACTCGTTACCAAGCGTGACAGCGCAGTTGGTTAAAGCGCTCTCCACTGTCATTTCTTCGAATGAGGTCGTGAGTTCGATATCCGCTTGGGGTTTTAATTTTCTCATACATTTTTTGCTAATTTGTTTTTATCAAAAATCTTACTGTGTATTATCGCATTTCTATATAAAAATATAATTTATAGTGCAATAGGAAGCCAATTTTTCGATGACATGGTCCATTAAAGACTGATTATAAACAGACCATGCTCTTTAAACAATATATTAGGTCTAGAAATTATTTTTATCAGGCAATATTGGTGGCTTTTTTTGAAATGTTAACATTTTTAGTTTCCCTAATTTAGCTTCAAAATAACGTGTACGCATTTGTTCAACATTTTAGCTAAGAAAATCGGTGAGACATGTGACAGACGGACGGACAAATGCTTGTCGTCTGCGTTCGCCAAATGCGAAATGGGGATCTGCACCTGTATATCCTACTCACAGCCGACAATCGACGGACGCTGCAGATTCTCGAAAACTCGCTACTTAGGCGAGACTTGCCGCGAGAACGAGGAATGCGAATATCCGGGCACTTGTGTTAATGGCGTCTGCGCGTGTGTGGAGCCGCAAAGGGAGATAACTAGGGAGGAATTTTGGATCGACCCTTCTTTGACCATCCAGTGCAGGCCTAAAGAATATAACACCTGTATGTAAATGTTGTGACGTTTTTGGTTCCTTTTTTTCAATGTGATTTCTTTTATGTATTTGGTTTCATTGGCGATGATTCATTTGACGCTTGTATCGATATTAATCACAAAAATCTACCAAGGCGCTTAAACTGGAATTTATAGTCCATTAACTGCTGTATCAACATCAATATTATCATCCGTAAGAATGATTATCATCATCATCACCATCACCATCATCATCATCATCATCATCATCATCATCATCATCATCATCATCATCATCATCATCATCATCATCATCATCATCATCATCATCCCCATTATCATCATCATTATCATCATCACTGTCATCATTATCATCATCATCATCATCATTATCATCAGCATTATCATCATTATTATCATCATCATCATCATCATCATCATCATTATCATCATGATCATCATCATCATCATTATCATCATAATCATCATCACCATCATCATTATCAACAAAAACAACAACAACAACACGACACGAACAAGATAGTAAAGTACAACATTACATTTAAAACAACAACAGCACAATCAACATTAGTTAGCAGAACACGCAATTAGTTAGCAGAACACGCAATAATTATGTGAATGTATTCCAGGTAGTTGTTTGGTTTTGCAGGGAAGTGTAACGGTACGGTGATTGCCGTCCCGTCCCAGTTTCAGTCTGACATCCCCATCGACATCGAAATGGAACTGTCTCGTAAGTAATAAGTATTGTGATGAAGGAAAAAAACGACATTGGCGATAGCATAAGCAACCAAAGCAACACAACAAATAAACAACAAAAATCAGCAGTAACTTCGACAGCAGAAGTGCAAAAACAAGGGAAAAAAAACAACAACAAACAAACCAACAAAACAACACAATGCTGTCTATTTTATAGTGGGTGTATTCATAAGTGTCCATTATATTTTAGTAATGTAGATCTACTGCACGTTAAATGAAAATCGGATGCGTTTAATTTGAGACTTTTTACTTTAGCTTTTTGGTGTGGACAGCTTGAAACTGTGATACGCTCGATTGTGTAATACTCGATTTTATAGAGCCCGCCATTGGTGTTGATACGCTAATCACGTGACAAACACCACCCTCGTATCATAACTGTACACAATATGATACCTTTTGCGAGTTTAATGTGTGTACATTTTGTTCATAGATAATAAAGATCATAAAGGGGTCGAGCACGACGACCATGTTGAAATAAACCCGACCTTAGTGGTGGACGAACCCAAAGATGGTACGTGTCTATAGATATGATTTTGTAAGCCACGACGTTTTCACATTTATGAATTGAATAACATATTGATTTATATTATCGTCATGTATAACTTGTGTTTATACTCAGAATAAAACTCTTCTACAGTAAGCATTGTTAGCTAATAATAGCTGTTCATAGTTTCGTTTCTTTCGGAAACACTCGGTCATTTTCGGAGTTGTACATTTCATAAACACGTACATCACGTGTGCATCTTTAAATAAAATAGATTCACAAGTTGTCACATAATAATCCCGTTTAATTACTTTAAAACAAGATAGAACTACGTTTAATACGAATGATATTCATTAATTTGTTATGCCAGTTGTTATTTAAGAAATAATTTTCGATTTATCGTTGTTTATCGGCAATTTGGAGTTCTGATGCGTAGGAATTAAACCACGAGAGTGATAGCCCGAGTTGTTTAATATCCGCGCATCAGAACGACAAAGAGTTGTTTATTGGCCGACAAACAACGATAATGCGAAAATAATTTCAATTCTAACATGATTTGACACATATTTTTGCAATTGTAATCGGAACTTCAAATTTACTATTCTTCGCTCAGAATCGGGACTTCATTTTGCGTTGTTTATTGGGTAGTTTAACGATAACTTTGTTCTTTGTCTATAGAAAAAGAATTAGCGAGCATCATGTTAGTATGCTTGTTTATTTATATCATTTATTTTTGTTTTTCAGACGACAATTACCTTATGCCTCTTCACATCGCGGGAATTCTCGCGGCAGCGTTATTTGCACTTCTTATTGCGTGCATCTTCAAGACGAAACGCAGGAAGTAAGTCTTTATTAAGAAAACAAAACAACGTTGTGACGTCGTTGTTAACAATACGACGTCACTGGATAAAGAAAATGTAAACATTTAACGATGTTGCTGTTTTTTTGACGATATTTTGACGTCATGTTAGAGCCAATGGTAAATGTTTACAGCATTGTCAAAATTTTGATGTCATTAGTACTTCAATAAAGCAGTAGTAAGCGTTCGTTATCATATGTAACGTTATGACGTCATTTATATCATGACGACGTCATTTATAGCATGACGACGTAATTGTTAACGGTATGATTGTTAATATTTTAACGTCACTCGTATCATTTTGACGTCATCAGTGTCATTTGGGTGTTAGCATTTTAGATATAATGACATTTAGTCGAGAAGCGAGTGAACTCATCGCTGAGTTAAAATACATTTTAAAGACTTTTTTCAACTAGATCTATTTGGATTCTTCCAGGGCAATCAAGCGTGACATCTCCCTGACGCGGACGAATATTCTCGCTAACAAGTCTGTATCAAGCGAGGAGGAATCGACCAATCAGAACCAGTTCCATAACGAACACCTCGAGCATCAACAGATGTCGACGCTGGCCAGAGTTCAGGGCTCGATGCGCGCGCATCACATGGTACCTGCCGATCAAATCATGGATGTCTCCGCCCACAATCTCTCGTTGTCCAATCACAGCCACGCTGTTCCGATTCCGCGCGCAAACGTTGGCAACATTTCCGTTTACAACAAACATGGCTGGCACGAAGGGTTCGCGGATCGCAGTTTCTACGACAACACTACGGATATTTACCCAGAATCCCACACTACGACGCGAAGCACTGGACCGTTCATTACCGAGAGTTCTAAAAATAGCCCGTCAAATGGCGGAGTGGGGGTGGTCACCCCGTTCGCTGTCAACAGAAATGGGCCGTACATTGTCGATGGGCGGAGCAACGAGGGGTACACGGGGACGATGGGCAGGGTCCATTATGCAAATGATCCACAGCAGGAATGGCAACAACACGAATGCATGAGCGAGAACGAACCGGACTTAGTGCTATTTTGATTTAACTACAGAAGCAGTAATAACACCAACAGCAGAAAACAAGAACAACACAAGTAAGAACAATTCACGGTATCCTATCGGATTTGTAACCACGCCTACTTGGGTCCAACTCTGAAAACACCGTTCACGGTTTACAAGACATGTCCGTCAAAAAATGAAGTCCTAGCTTTCCGAATGGATAAACAAACACATCGTTGGCCAAATCTCGTCTTATTGTAAATATCATCATCAAACAAAACAAAAACATGTTTTTTTCTGTTTGCTTATTTTCGATAAAATTTATCAACGAAGTTTTTCTTTTGCATATATGTTTGCTCGATTGTAAAACAGTGTACGCCTAAACCTCACAAATGTGTGGAATGCACTATTGACAACTCAAATCGAATATTCCTATTGAAAGAGAACACTTAAATTGAAATTCACCACATTAAAAATGCAATCATCTCCGATAGTGAAATAAATGTCATAAAATTTGAATTTTTAATTGCTTTTAAATCATTAACCGTTTGACATGAAGAAAATCATTTTGTTAATACTTTTTTCTGCATTTTATTAATTTTCAATAATGTATATTTTATATGTATAAATTAAAACTGCTTTGTAATAGACTGTTCTAACATGACACTCATTGATTTTTCTAAAGAACAAAATTATTATTGTTAAACTTAAATTACCCAATTAACAACACGAAAAACACTTCTGAGATTGACGTCGTTATTTTAGTTTTTATCAATGAAAGTGACGTCACAATGAATTTGTGTCAATAAATGACGTCGCTGATAACAGCGAAGACGCGCGTTCATACGTTCGGGTGGGAAGATGGGCGGAACATAGTAAAATGTAGTTTTCATCATAATTGCAAAACTATTTGTCGGATCATGTTTTAATCGAAATTATTTTGACAGTATTGTTGTTTATCGGTTAATATACAGCGCTTTGTCGTTCTGATGCGTGGCTACTAAAGCACTCGTTTTAACGCCCTAATAGTTTCATTACTACGCATCGGAACTTTTAATCGTTGTTTATTGGCCAATAAACAACGATAAATCGAAAATTATTCTTTAAATATGGAAAATTATACCGGATGTAAATTACGTGTATATAATAATACGTCTACCGGTACAGTCATTGAAGGAATTTCGAATCACTGGTAGTCACTTTCAGATTAATGGTTCTGAAAACATGTACAACTCTCCCATTTCGATTGTATTAGCTGTTCTTCGAATAGTAATACAGTTGCAGTAAATCACCAAAGTTTTAACTCTGTTTGCCGATCCATGAACCGAAACGGGGATTTATGAGTAATACATGTTGAAAAATCTACCTGACCACCGGTTGCAGCAACTAGGCTACGTTTCATTCATCGCGATAAAACATCGAAAATGTCCGGTAAATGTGCACATTTATGGCATCAATTGGTAAATAAATGTATATTCTGTGTAATTTATACATAAGAAAACACGTGCTTTCCAAATTATTGTAGAAAACAACGGTGTATTGTGGTGTTTATCCGGAACACCCGCACTTGAACGGACATCATTGTTCAAGGGGGATATGTCAAGCAATTTCTCGTGTATATGCTTTATGGAATATATCCATGGGTTGGTAGGTCAGTAGACTCGTGCACCATGGAAGACAATTATTTATTGACCAATATGAATTAGTTTTTACACAAATAAAGGTATATTATAAGTATGCTTCTCATAGGTTTGATTTACCCTTCTATTAGTAATATGCAACATAACAGCTTTTCGTGGTATTTCAAACTAAAGGGCGAACAAAGAAGACCCTTCAATGTTTTATCTCATTACAAGAAACGTGGAAATTCCACGAAAACCACATTTTTCGACGAAATGCATACAAGTCAGCACAATAATGAAAGAAAGTTCTGGGTGCCATATGCATTCCTAAGCGAGGTCTCGTTATAAGGTATCAGTGTATGAAGTTTCATTAAAATATCGCAATGCGTTCTCAAATTATTGAGCAGAAACCGTTTTTGTATTTTTAGTAACATTGACCCTGACCTTGACCCCACCCAACCCATATGCAATCCCAAGCGTGGTCTAGATACAAGGTATCAATGTATGACGTTTCATTCAAATATCTTGAGAGGAAACCATTTTTCTATTTTTAGTAATGGAGTCCTTAACTCCACCCATCCTATATGCAATCCCAAGAGAGGTCTCCATATAAGGTATCCATGTATAAAGTTTCATTAAAATATCTCGATGCATTGACACGTTATTGAGCGAAACCCGTTTTTTTACTTTTAGTAATGGTGACCTTGACCCCACCCACCACATATGCAATCCCAAGAGAGGTCCCAATATAAGGTATCTATGTATGAAGTTTCATTAAAATATCTTGATGTGTTCTCAAGTTATAAAGCAGAAACCGTTTTATATTTTTAGTAACGATGACCTTGACCTTGAACCCACCCACCCCATATGCAATCCTAAGCTTGATATATGGTATCCATGTATGAAGTTTCATTAAAATATCTTTATGGATTCTAAAGTTATTGAGCGGAAACCTGTTTTCTATTATTAGAAACGGTGACCTTGACCCACACCCCACCCACCCCATATGCAATCCCAAGCGAGGACTTGATATAAGGTATCTATGTATGAAGTTTCATTAAAATATCTCGTTGCTTTGTCAAGTTATTGAACGGAAACCGTTTTTCTATTTTTAGTAACGGTGACCTTGACCCCACCCACCCCATATGCAATCCCAAGCGAGGTCTCGATATAAGGTATCTATGTATGAATTTGCTTTAACATATCTCAATCTGTTCTCGAGTTAGAGAGCGGAAACGAAAAGTTGAAGCCGCCATACCGCCCGCCCGCCCGTCCGGCCGCCCAACGACATACCCCAATCTAATAACCGAAATTTTTATTCGAAAAATTTGGTTAAGAATCATTATTACAGTTGATCGATGTAAGCAAGTATAGTAAAAGTGTATGTTATATGTATTGTTTGTATTCTAAAGCTGTCAGATTGTTAAATACATGTACTGTCTTTTTAAAAGAAGCAGAGACTGTGAGTTCCATATTTATAATGTCTTTTTTATACTTTTATATACAATGATCTATAGTGTCCTCCACATAATAGTCTACAATATCATTCAGCTTCTTTATGCTTACAGATGACATTTTGCTGTAGTATGTATGTGTTTCAGAGTGTTTAATTTACCACTGGAATGGTGCTACCGGTATATCTTATGCTATCATTATGTGTTTTGTTACTCTTATATTCTTATGTTGTTACTTTTATCAAGATGCTCATGGTTGTAATCAAATTGATGATCTGGTTGTTACTGGTGATAGTACCTTTATGTTTAGAAACTACGTACAATTAACATATTGCGTATGTGAATGAATTTTGGATTATTTATCGCATTCCGGTTAATGTACAGATTTTGTTTATTTCGCGGATTCTTTAAATTCTTTTAGCTGGTATATTTATGTAGAGTTTTACCAGTCAAAGGCATTGACAATCGTTGATAAATTGAAATATTATTTTATTGTTGCAGACTAACATCTGAATGACCATGTAAGCTATATAGCTGTGTACCTGTTCATATATTGACCCACATCCTACATGAAATATAAATAAGATGACAAACGTGAGAAAATCGTCAATATGCCTTATTATTTGTGATTATTTGTTGGCCGGTTTACAGAAATGAATATATCTTTCTAGTGGTGTTGTTTGACAACTACTAAGTCAGAATGACAGTTAAGATGCTGTTAAAACACACCTTAAAGGAAACTATAGCAGAAGTGTCAAGTGACCCAGGACACACGTAATTGATTCGGAACCCCTGCAATCAGTGCATACAGTTCAACAAAAAATTTAACAACAATACTTAATGTTACCAAATGTTTAAAATACGCATACTGAAGCTGAGATATCTGTCTGCCAAAGTATATTTAGGTTTACGTGATTGAAAGTACATTGTCGTTAGTGACCCGGAACTACCCAATTCATAGTATTTTGTATTTCGTAGATTTCCAATAAAACTTACGATATATTTTACATACTAAGTGGGATTGAAGTTTACACATGCGTGCTTATTTTAACCGTGTGAATGAGTTTTCAATTTTCATAACATTTTAACAAACGACGTTCGCCGATGATCAATTAAGGTTGATCAACCTGCTTTGTGTATGCTAAATTGTTTGCAATTTTCTTAACCACAATCAAAACAGATGTCGGTAATAAAACGTGTATTGACTTGGGATATTTTAAATATTGTTATGCATGTAAATGTATTGCTATTGTATTAATTAATAGCTTTATGTCTTGCATATATTTGTACATAAAATACTTTAATACCTATATATATTGTTTTGCCATTTCTGCCTAATATGTTATTGTTGTTACTTATTGAAACACGTGTCCCATTTCTTTTTTTAATTAACAAAGCATGGTAAGGCCAATTATATACTATGCGTTTCGGGCAACCCGACCCTGCCTAGCGAAAACCCCGACCCTGAAGTTTTGAGCGACGATTGTTTTCCGTGAAATCCGTATTCATCAGGTTTTAGATAATTGTCAATGTTTTTAGACCGAAAAGTGTCTTTAAAATGGTTTAAAAAACTCAATTCCAACCCTACCTGACTTTTTTTGAGACCTTTGCCCGAAACTCATGATTATTTTGGGGGGGGCCTTAGTTGTGTGCATAACTATAATTTCCTTTTGTTAATAGGCCGTTAAAAATAAAAATAAAACATAAACGTCACCTAACCGTTGAGCATTCAATCTCGAACATTTAACAAACTTCCATATCTTAAGTTTTTGTTTTTGCGCCTAAGTCGCTGTACATCTTGGTACATACTAAGTCAAGTCAAGTCAAACATTTATTAGAATATTCAAAACAACATTGCCAATGCATATAATATACTATATGACACAATACAAATAAATACAATACAAATAAATTTAAATGTCATTTCCTATATAATAGACAAATACAGTTGAATTCACAAGCATATTGCATAATGGTAACAGACATTACGTAAGTAAGTAGCTACTCTTAAGACACTGTCAATGATTGTTTTATAGTTTATCGTTATCACACGACATCAAGCGGTTGAATTTTTCTATGCTATGCCATTGAATATAGTATCTAGGTAAATGATTAATACGAGGCGTGTCGTGGGAAAACCGGACTTAATGCATGTGCGTAGTGTCGTCCCGGATTAGCCTGTGCAGTCCGCACAGGCTAATCCAGTACGGGACTTTTCGCATACAGTGGATTTATGTTTAGAAGACACTTCCTTGAAACAGAAAATACCATAAAAGCGGAAAGTGCCGTCCAGGATTAGCATTAAGCCCGGTTTTCCCACGACACGCATAATTACGCATTTTGCTATAAAAAGGAATATACTAATGAAAAAAAAAACAGAAACTGGACATGCTTTCATTGCGTATTTTGATATGTTGTTAGATTTAAATATGGATGAATTTGGTATCAAAATTTAGGATATACACTGAACTAATCAATCATTTTAATGCCCCTACACATTTACCAACATTAAAACGTTAACGTCATCCAAACGAAACATTTTAAAGTTGCAAAGACGACCACTATTTTTGTGTTTGATGCTTTCGAAGATTAAACACCACCATTTACTTTTTAATGATTGGTACATTTTAAGGGGCATTATAATTATTGATTAATTCAATTTATAACCTAAATTTTGATACCAAATTAATCTATATTAATATCTACCGACATATACAAAATGCGCATTGAAAACATATCCAGTCTCTTTTTTCTATTAGTATATATAGGATAAGAAAGCTGTAAAGATCGAGTGCTATTCAACGGGGAGGCAGTGTTTTTTAGGGCCTATTTGGCGCCGAAATTCGAAGGGCACATTCCCCTCAAAGGTGAAAAATACAACGGGTAGGGTGGTGCGTTTTATTATTAAATCGTTTCTCGTCAGAAACGCTTTGAAGTGACGTACGATGTTGGTGCCAATTTGTGTAAGGCGCAATCAGCGTAAAAACGCCGTTACGTTTAGTTTGAAATCACACGATTTGCTTTATCGTACGGTATTAAAATGATAAACTATTTTTAACGAAAATTGGCAACGATTACATGAACACCTTTCAATTATTGCATCATGAAAGCGTATTTTTATATATATTTTTACACTTACATAGAAGACTATACAAATAAAACAATCGTATGCGTACAAGGTGGTATGATAACAATTTAATGCGGGAGTCTCAAATTATCAGAGTCTTTATTATCCATTCAACTTCCTCAATGGAGGAAAGACTGTTGTGATGCCGGAATTCTGGGATTTACATGTGTACAACATCGATCAGATACGAAGTTGACAATGGTTAAACATTTATTTCATGTTTACATACGCCAGAGATACGATCTGAGCTTACTGGCACTATGCGCTCATCATACAACTGACAAGAACAAGATAAATATTGTAATTGTATTAAAGACAATATATTAGTTCATGCTATGTGGTCAATGAATAGAGAATACCATTGAATGATAACCCGATCATTTCACTCTAGGTCGAGTGAAATGATAACGTTTGATCATTTCACTCATGGTTAAATGGAACTACTTTTAACTTTGTTTTTATGTTTATTTTTTGAAAGTATGTGATTACCCTAATCGTCAGTGTAAACACTGGCCTTTTTAAACAACAGAAAACATATAATACAATTCAATACAAATATAATTAAGCGACCGGCCTTTTGAAACAACAGAAAACATATAATACAATTCAATACAAATATAATTAAGCGACAACGAGGCAGTAAGAGTGGCACTATTTTCCCACCATAACAGTGATCGGCAATTTTCAAATCATAATGACTTCATATTTATGACGTCATAATAAACAAAACGTGTGACACTTCAGCATATCTCACGCATTTTTTTAATTTATCGTTCGAAAGCCTGAAATAAAAAGAAAATGTGTTTAATACAGCGTAAGATCGTATTTTATTTCATGACTGACTGCGCCACTCGTGAAAATATTGTTTCTATGACCACTGATGAAATAAAATACGATCTAACGATGCATTAAACAAATATCCTCTATATGTTCGTTGACTTTCCTGATCATAATGGTATTCTGATGGAGATGAAGATTATGTTGATGAACATTTTAATAAAGGACGATGACGACGTCACGCCGACAACGATTATTACTTTCCTCATTTTTACACAATTATACGAAAAAAAGCAGTCTCAGATTAACTTCATACAACAGTTTTACGCATTGATGTCAGCTCAGCGCTTATATGAAATGCACCAAATTACAAACATTTAATTCAGTAAATACAAATATAATACAGTCTTCAATTGCTGATTGCGAAACTATCTGTTAATCACACATTCTATTCTAATAGATCTTGGAATTTTTTTCTCCCGAATGGTGACGTATCTTCGTGTCCGTAAATTAATTGGATCGATAGAATCATATAACATAAAAGACTTCAGCAAAACGCCAGCATATTTCATTCCTTCAAGTTCTTGTTTTATGTGTTTGTATTCTACCACATTGACTCCTGTATATCCGAAAAGCAGCGTACACTCTAGATTATGGTCCATTGTGGAGAATGTATGCAACATATTGCGTAATTCACTTGGTTCCAAGATTTGATAAGTAAAATGTATAAACGACACTGATCGCGGTAACTCGATCTCAAAATATGTGCGAGAATCGATTCTTAATCTTTCCAACTTCGTAAGGGTTGGAATCAGCTCAGCTAATAAATTGTTATAGTTAAACTGATACATACAGAGATTATGTATATGCAAGCCGAGCAATGCTTCGTACAATCCGAAACAGTCATTTCGAACCTCTAAGCTAACATTTTTGGCACACGAACCTATAGTTGCATTTACCGGGTCAGAATAAATGTGTTTCGTAGGGTCGGATGGCATAGAGTTAAACTTTTCAGACGGTGTTATGTTACAATGTGCAATCGTACATTTGACATGGTGATCCAGCTTGGATAGTTGGATTAACATCTGCCGTAGCCATGTAGATGATACCGCGACACAGTCCAGTGTAATATGTTCGAGGTTTGATGGAATAAGAATTTCTTCAAAAGACGATACGCATGAGTTACTTGTTGAGAATAGCATATTGATGTCACAGTGTCCTCCAAACAGTTCGATATAGCCGCAATGTTCAATTGTTTTTAGGCCTTTCAACTCCATCATCACATTGGGTTTTGGAATGAATGCGTACAAACATACTTTCCGTACATCTAATCCCGAAGAAAATGTTTGATCACCAACTACCGATTGGTCTACCCACCACCAATGTTTGGCAAAACGTAGCACTAAGCATTCAAGACAATCAGCTGATGATGCCATTATTCCCTGTAAGTCGTGTACTGGCAAACATAGGCGGCTATTTGCAGTATCATACTCACAGTCATAACATAGTAAGGACCTGACGTTTGAACGGTTACTTTGCAAGATACAGTTTAGAAAATGACAATATTGTGCACATCTGGAATAATTCTCAAATGTCAAACTATCTTCAAAAGATGTATGCACAAAATATAAACCAAGTACTCCGTAGAATGAATAGTAACTTAGTTTTAGATGAATCAAATCGTCATCAATACCATTGGCCTTAGCTGCCCTATATCCAGAGATGATCATGTCCTGAAACTCCGTTTGATCAACTCTATTAGAATGTTTGTCCAATAAGTTTGAAAGTTCATTTGCTGCCTGAATGTTCAGTCCGCAAATGAAAATGAATATCTGAGACATATCGAGCACATCTTCAGAAATGTGTGCCACATACTTCGAAATGACTTCATCAATGACGTGTTCATTGCTGGCGACGTAATATGCAGCAAGAAATTCTTGTACACTTTTATGGATGAACGAACATGTGGATGATCTATGAAGGATACTGGAACATTTTCGTTCTGATAAAATCCCGGACCTGAGGGCAAACGACTTTTGTTCTTCTGATACATATTTAAACAAATGTCTGTCGTCAAACACTAGAGACATCTCTTTTTCGAAAGAAAACAGCATACGAAATGCCAGTGTAGAGATTGCATCCAGTTTTTCGATACTTGGCTGTACATAACGTGTGTTTTCAAAACACTGGACTGGTGGCTGTTGGAAGTACCCCATTTTGTCGCTGACCTTTTTAAGCAGACTGTCCAGCAGAATACTGTATATTTCACACGACGATCCTTTCATACGTATTCCGTCTACGAACGAACAAACGACCGAAGTCAGTAACATTGGTTTTGAAAGCAAATCATCAAGCTCGTTTAACTTCACATAATTTTGGAATTCATTAAAACGATCGTTCAAGTTTTGCCTTACAATGCAACGCAATACGATTTTACTGAATTCACGTGCATCGCTTACTCCCTCCAGAAATAACAAACTGTCGATTTCGGAGCATCGGATTCGTTCGTCAGTCAATTTCCATGGTCGTGATGTCGTTAGTACTGTACACTGACTGTGACTACTTACCATCAGGGGTTGTGCTAGTTTTCCTTTAACATCAATCCACTCATCCAGGCCGTCTTGAATAACAAGACATATTTCCTTTTCCAAAATTCGCTGAAGAAGTCTATTCGCCTTTTCGCGATCAACGTCTGAATATACCGTGTCGATAAGTTTTTTTTTTGTTTTTGTTTTTTTTTTGTTTTTTTTTTTCAAAATTATACCTTTATTTCATGTAAGTGCACACACATAAAGTAGACATCATAAGGTAAATAAAGTACGCTTTTTAGAGATGCACACATGCACAAGGAAGAAAAAACATAGGATTAAAGAATCAAATAATAAGTGTGGGAAGGGGGGAAGGGAAAGGTAACAGGTCTTGCTTTGACTTGGGTCTATTGAGCACTGGACATATGATATGTTTGGATAAAGTTTGTAGTTTGTAGAGGTTTTTTAGTATTTAGGAACGCATGGTGGATAAATGCAGGGCTATATTCGTGTAACACACATAGAAAATGTATTATTGAGTAAGGTTGAACTGTTATGGAAAGCGTTTCTACAAAACAAGCACGTATATGTATAGAGAAAAAAAACGTACGTAAATACTCTAGATAGTGCTATGAAGTGTTTTCAGTCAACTGCAAAAAGAGGTGGTTCTGTGATACATTGACATTCAAAATATCTTTCCAAGCAAGTAAACTGTCAACTTTCTTTTCATATATTGCTACATCTTTAAGACTGTCATATTGTGATTTCATAAAGTGTCTTCCATTTTCAACCGTTGGTTGTGTTGAAGACATCTTGCATTTATACAGATAAAACTTGGCATAAATAAAAGCATTGTTGACAGCATCACTATTCTTTTCTATATATCCCAGAAGAAAAGTATATATGTTACAAAATGGAAACAACTGTTTGGGGAAAAGGTTTTCAATAATAATTTTTGAAATAGGACATTCCCAGAAAAAATGTTCAATCGTTTCCTCACAACTTTTGCAAAAGGTACATTTGGGAGAATCCTTCAGATTCATTTTAAAAAGTAGACTATTTGTTCCAAGTATTCTGTGTATAATTCTGTATTGAAACCATTGCATTTTCACATCTTTAGTTATAGAAAATGGTTCACGAAAAATATCCTTCCAAACATTGTCAGTAATTTCAATATTTAGTTTACCTGACCATTTTTGTTTTATTGGTAAGCATTTTTCGGTCTTATTTAATATTGTATACATTGGCTTTGCTCCGGAAACAGGCATAAATAGTGTTCTGTGTGAAGGAGGTATGAAAGGCCTTTGTATGTTTGCATACTGTTGGTAATTTCCTTCAACATTTAATTTCTTAAACATTGCAAAGATAGCCTTTTTAATACCGTTATACAAGAGGAAGTCAATTTTAAGATTATAGTTTTCATTGATTATATGCATGTTTAAGAAGTCTCCATTTTTATCAAATAGGTCACATACATAGTGTAAGCCTGCCTTATACCAGGCTTTGAAAAATATACTTGTATTTCCTATGGAAAGGTTTTCATTATAAAACAGTGGCTGATGCAGAATATCTTTTGCATTAAAAGGCAATTGCTTTTGGAAATGTACCAGACTGAGTAAAACATCTTTCCAAAAGGGATTTGTAATCATATTTGATAATATTTTAGGATAATGATTTCCACAATTGAAAAGTTTGCTAAAATCAACATATATATTTGCTATACTCAGCCATTTCCCAGCTGTGCTGTAAGCGCGTTTAAGCCAAGTTAATTTCAAAGATTGGATAAAAGCTTCAATGTTTATCATTTTTAAGCCACCATCACAGTATTCGTTGGTTAAAACGCATAATTTGATTCTACTCTGCCCATTCCATATGTAGTTAGTAAAAATGGTATTTAAGTGTTTAATAAAAGAATGTGGTGGGTTTGGAAGTGATATAAACAAGTGGTTGAACAAAGAAATCAAAAGAGTTTTTATTACAGTTATTTTGCCAATAGGTGTCAAAAATATTTTTTTCCAACTTGTAAGTATATTCTCCAATTTGGTAAGCCGGTCACTATAGTTAAGTTGTATGATCTTTGGTAAATCAACATGAAAATGTATACCTAACATTTGAAAACCATCTTGGTTCCACTGGAGTTTCCATTTTGTTTTTATGCTTTCTGAGCTGAACTTTTTTTTCCCAATCCATACTACTTTGGTTTTGTCAAAATTAACGCTCAATCCAGAAATGGCAGAAAATTTGCTTAAAGTATGCAGTGTTTCATGTAAGGATTGTTCTGTTCCATCCAATATAATAGTTGTATAATCTGCAAATTGTGTAAGTTTATGTTCTACTTCTTTAAGAGTAATACCTTTTATATGTGTGTTATTTCTAATTTTAAGAGATAGTACTTCAGCACATAGAATAAAAATGTAACAGGAAAGTGGGTCACCCTGGCGGCATCCACGCTGAATGGGAAAAAAATTAGACAGGTAGCCACATTGAATTATAGCTGATTTTGCATCCTTATAAAGAATGTCAAACCAACGTTTAATGTCAGGTCCAAAGTTAAAAAATGAAAGTGTTTTCTGCACAAAGGACCAAGATAACGAATCGAATGCTTTCTCAAAGTCAATTAGTAGCAGCAGACCAGGAATATCCTGTTCTTCTGTAATGTGCATAATATCAAAAATCAGTCGAGTATTTTCTCCAATATAGCGTCCTTTGATAAAGCCAGTTTGGTCATTGTGTATAAGTTTATTCATGCAATGTTTCATTCTGTTTGCAATAACACCTGAGCCTATTTTATAAACGGTATTTAGAAGAGTAATTGGCCTCCAGTTTGTTATGATAAGTCTTGATTTATCGCCTTTTGGGATACATGTAATGATTCCGTGTGTTTGTGTTACGGATAAATTCCCCAGGGCAAAAGATTCATTAAGAGATCTTACCACAAAAGTACCAATTCTATTCCAGAACATTTTATAAAATTCGGCAGTAAATCCAGAACTACCTGGGCTTTTGTTGTTAGACATTTTTTTTAATACAATGGATGCTTCAGATAATGTAATATTACCTTCAAGACATTGTGCTTCCTTGTCACTTAGTTTTGGACAATTAACATTTTGAACAAAATTTAAAAAATCCGAATCATTACATTCGCTTTTCTTACAATAAAGATTTTCATAAAATGATGCAGTTTTCTTTAAAATCTCTTTTTGATTAGTTAAAACAACCCCATCATCATCTTGCAGTTGGTAAATAGTTTTGCTTGTAACACATTGTTTTTCTAAATTACAAAATTAGCGAGATGGCTTTTCACCCTCTATAATCCATTTTGTTTTTGCTCGTGTTAAATATCCCTTTAACTTATGCTCGTGTATTATTTCAAGTTCTTGTTTTAACTTTTGTAAGTCCTCAATGTTTTCCTGTGAGAGGTTTTGTTCTAAAGTATTTATTTTTTCCAATAATTCTTTTTCTTTTAAGGTGTTTAATTTCTTTTTATATGAACCATGAGATAGATTTCCCCCTTATCTCCATAAGAAGAGTTTCAAGAAAGAGTTGATCACTTATTGTGAGATGTAATTCACTATCAGGAATAGTCCCTAATTGTACCAAATTATACACTGGAACAGCATATTGTTCTTTTATCTGATCAATCTTGTGATTAATTTCATTTACATAGTTTAAGTCATATAAAAGTGAATTGTTATGCTTCCATAAGCCTGATGCGTGCGAAAAATTGGAAAGTGCCAATTCTAACAATATCAATGAGTGATCAGACTGTAGGCTAGGTTGTATTGACGTTGCCTCAAAACTTGCAAACATATTTGAAGACATAAGAAAATAAATCAAGTCTAGCTTGTTGCAATGGATTAGATTTTCGCCACGTGTACCTCTTTAAAGACGGATATTTTTCGCGGAAAGGATCAATGAGATTGTAATTATTTATATTTTCCAACAGTATATTCCGAGCCTTAGGATTATTGATATTTTTATAATTACTATAGTCAAGTTCTGTATTTAATACCAGGTTGAAATCTCCACACATTATTAAAGAGTCATTTCCAATGTCCTCTATTAATTTAAAAATATTTGTGTAAAAAGACGGAGTGTCACAATTAGGACCATAAATACATAATATGGTAAACCGTGTTCCCGTGACGGTTATGTCAATCGCTACAAAATTTCCATTTTCATCGGTGACAGTATTATGAACTTTATATTCAAAGTTTTTTGCTATAAAAATTGCAGCACCCCTAGATTGTGATGTACCATAGCTTAAAAAAAGTTCACAATCCCATTCAGCATGGATGACGTTGTACATGTCTTCTGTAAAATGTGTATCTTGCAAGCAGTAAATATTAGACTTGAGCTCTTGCAGAAAGTTGAAAACCTTTACACGTTTTTTGAAACCATTTAGACCTCTACAATTTAAAGATACAATTTTTAGTTTGTCAGTCATTTAAAATAACAATCATACATAAATGAGTTAACATGTATAGTATATGCTCTAAATTACAAAAAGTAGGGTTACACGACGAAGTGACACGTGTATGCAAGACCTGTAGATTTGAGAAAGGTGAGAAGACAAAATAAGTACATTGGCATAGAAAAAAGGAAGACATAACAATATATGTTGTGGCAGCTTGGCTAAACATAACAAAAGATAAAATAGCATATATAGTGTCGATAAGTTGCTCTTTAATTATCTTTGCCACTTCACGCTCACCAATAGAATCTCTTAAGGTGACAAGGAATACAAATTTAAATTTTTGCAGTGTTCCAACGTCTTTAAAAGAGCTCTCATCGGCATGCTTAGAGGACGACTGAAAACCCTTGCACCAGTCCAACACTAATTTTGCAACAAACGTTGATTTACCAGTACCGGCATCACCCTGTAAGAATATCCGTTGATTTAACTTGGCACATGAACCAAACAAGTCGTTATAATTGCAAATTGAAATTTTCTTGCTTTGATTTCTATGAAAATTTTCCAAGTTAGATGTGCTTGTGGTATCCTGTCGAAGTTTCGAGTCATTTTGTTTTAGTCTGTACATTGCTGGGGCGGCGTATATTTCTTGTAGTGTATACATGTCATTACCTGGGTTTAACGGAGACAAAGGCACGTGATTTAGAGTAGAGTTGTAATGCAGGATCACTCGACGGCGAAACTCTGAAAAGTATTACATGCGTGCAACATTTACATGTTGTAGTATTCAAAGAAGATATATAGAAGCAACATATCCATTTTTTGTAATACATGTCATTCATTATTTATTAGGTTATAATAACAGAAATTAACGTTTAATAATTTTGTTTGTGCAATTTCGTCCAGCGCGTTTTAATCTGTTCTGGCGATAAGTTTAATTGGCCCATACTGTTTTGGGAAACAAGACGTTAATCTTAATATAAACACAGTGAAACTTGTCTCCATCAGCAAGAGTGGACTCTTATCAATAGCACAGTGTCCTTTATTTAAGGCAAGTGACCCGTCACCACAACAACAGAGAATACAGAAAACTACAGAAAACGCATATCAAACACAAAACACATGTGAATGGAGGATCAAACAGTTACCTTCGACATCCCGTTCGTAGCTTGTTTGATCCGTGTCCAAATTTATTCGTTCCATGCACTTGATAGCAGCAGCCTCCATGTTTTCTATTTCCTGTACTCTTGCATCTATCTTACGTGCATTGTTTTCTATTTTGTGTGCGTGTTCTACAATATTATGCGCCGCCGTTTCTATTTCTTTGACCTTCTCGTCTATTGTTCGTGCTTTTTTGTCTATTTCTCGCCCCTTTTCACTTATGTTTTCTGCACTCTTTTCTATATTCTGAAGACAGCTTCTCGTATAAATAGTGATCTCATTACGCGCCAAAACTGATTGTTGGGAAACTCGTTCTATGTCTTCATTTGCTCTCTCGTCTAGTTTTTGAAGACAATTGTTCAGTTGCATATTTATGTCATTAAGGACACTTTCAACTTCTTGTGAAAGTCTTGCTCCCGATTTCGTTACATTAACCAATGTTTGTTGTGCATCTTTTAGAAGTTTACCAAGTTCTTCTTGTGTAATTGAAAGGCGGTCTTTCTGAAACTAGATTTACAAATTTTGTATGAGTAAACGGACAATTACTAGTACTAACACAATTAGAAGAGTGAGTTGTAAATATGTACTGCTTTGGAAACTTAAAAAAAAACATACACGTGAATGTTTTATACTAGTATATCTTTTAGGTACCCATGTAAAAATACATTTAACCAGTATAAGTATTGCCATATTTTAGCTTCAAAACTGTGTACGTGAAATACTGTCGTGTGAGTGTGTCTGCCTGACCATCCATCCGTTCGTCTGTCTGTTTGCATTACACTTACTGCTTGCAACTTCATACATGCAGCTTTAGCTGCAGGATCCTGGGCCAGGCATTGTTGGTCAGAGAGAAGCGCTGTTAGTGTCAGGAAATAGTCCTGCAGATCCGCATCTGTAACCTTGCAGTCGGACGTGTGACGTACTGCTCTGCCTATCTTGCGTGCCTGTAAAATACTCTTTATTTTAAATTCTAACATGATACTCGCTAATTCTTCTGTAGACAAAGAACAAAATGATCGTTCTTTAACTATCCAATAAACAACGCAAAAAAGAGTCCCGATTCCAAGCGGAGCATAGTAAAATATAGTTCTCATTACAATTCAAAAAAAAAATCTCATGTCATCTCATGTTAGAATCGAAATAATTTTGGCATTATCGTAAACTCCTTGTTTATTGTCCAATGAAGAACTCTTTGTCGTTCTATTCCTACGCATCAGAACACTAAATAGCTGTTTCTATGCCGATAAACAACGATAAATAAAAAATTATTAACTCATATGTTTTGTAAGGAAAGATATTGCAGATGTTATTGTTCAAAACTTTGAAAACGACGTTCGACAGCTGGTATACTCAGAATCATGCATTTCAATAAGAAGTCGCCCATTGAAAGCCAGAAGGGCTTATCAGCCTTTGTGCACATATGCTGATAGGACCTTTTGGCAATCAATGGACGGAGTACCACCTTGGTCATTCTTGAACTATCCAATAAACAACGCAAAAAGGAGTCCCAATTCCAACCGGAGTTTAGTAAAATATTCTTCTCATTACAATTCCAAAACAATATTTGTCAACTCATGTTAGAATCGAAGTAATTTTCGCATCATCCTAAACTCTTTGTTAATTGGCAAATAAACAACTCTTTGGCGTTCTGATGCGTCGCTATTAAACCACTCGGGCAAATGCTCGTGCGGTTTAATGCCTGCGCATCAGAACACTAAATTGCTGTTTATTGGCCGATAAACAACGATAAATAAAAACAATTGTTAACTTATATGTTGTTTAACGAAAGATATTGAAAACAACATTCGACAGTTGGTATACTCGGAACCGTGCATTGTAATAAGAAGACATTTAGTACAACCTTTGTCAGAAGACATTCAAATGTTGCGGGTTCTGTTGCTATGGGGAAGGACAGACACGCGTCAAAATGTATGCAGTTCATCATGACATTAATGACGCCATTGAAGTCCGTTTCATGGATTGAGGAAACACCTTGATAGCCATCGGGAGGCATGAAACACTTAGCTATCTCCCAATGGTTTGTTGCCCAGGACTCAGCATGTGTGTTCCTCCACGATGGCCCCTGATATCTGTGTCGTACAACAATATTGTGTTGGACTTGGTCACACACATTGGCTGGGCAAGGGCGAGGTAGTTTGGCAGGCGTATTGTGGAAGTTGCAGTTTCTTGCATTTCTGCAGATACCCTTCGTAGGACATTTCAGTATGTTCTCTATGGAGCATTGTCCACAACTCGTGCCAACTGCTTGATGCACTTTCTGAATCTCTGTATCAACAAAACCTGTTAATACTTCCTTGGTGATGTTCAGTGCAATGCACGCCTTGAACCAGTTCGTGGTTTCTTGGTCTTTGAAAACATGTGTGTAGTCAGCCATCTCGATACTGTGGTCTCGATCCGTATCAAAAATTGACAATATCTGGCTGCATACCCAATGTCGATTTTGTCTATTAGAAAATGAAGTTTTAAAATATAAAAGGCGTATTGTTTTCATGCTGTGTTTGTTTTGGGATTATTTGCAAACAATTTTTGTTAGCACATCTTTTTCGATGAATTCGCTGTATATTTTAAAAAAAGCTTTTGATACAAAAAATACACTTAAATACGTATTTTCTCTTTTTAAATAATGCTTTATATATAGATGTCTTCAACATATTGAATGTACAGAGAGCATTCACAACAAAGCAATTCTATTGAAAACGTCCTTTACAAAGACAAATAAAGCGGCACGTCTAGTGTTTATTTACTATCACTTATGGTTAACTGAAGAACAAAAATAACAAATCAACCGTTTTAATATTTTCAACAAACGAGGAATTAGGGAGGGTGTGGTTATTTAATATTGAATGACATAGAAAAATGACGATGACATGGAACTACTAATATAGTTTTTAAGTTCAAATAACCTTTCCGGCACTGAACAAAGAACTAAGTAAAATGTGATAGTTTCTCAAGAAAAAAAAATGTGTTTAATACAATTATGTACCCTAAATTTTAAATAAGCTTAATGGTTTTCATGACGAATAAAAAATATTTTTTTACCTTAAGGAATAAAATAAAAAATCAACCGTTGTAATATTTTCAACTAACGAGGAATTGGGTGGGTGGGTGGGTGGGTGGTATTTAATACTGAATAACATACGATGACATTGAACTACTAGTATATTTAAAGTTCAAATATCCTTTTTGGCACTAGACAAAGAACTGAAGTAAAATTTGATGGTTTATCAATAAAAAATGTGTTTCTTACAAGCATGTACCCTAAATTTTAAATAAGCTAAACGTTATAAAGACGAATACAAAATATAGTGTTACCTTCCTACCAGTTCGTCTTTTCGAGATCCGTATGATCATAACTCGTGAAATCACTTGAGCAACACTGAAACATACTGCATGTCTTTCAACTGAACCAATCTTGATGATTTATTTAAGGCCAAAATCAGTTTTCTTTTATCGCGCATGAATTCCATTGAAAATATAGTCACACCTTAGCGTTTACCAATGCTCAAACGATCAGTAAATATAATAAGTATGAAATAGCGAAGTCGTCTTTCCTTCCTAAAAGCTTGTCACGCGTCGGTGATTTTGTAAAGCGTTTTTGAAACTCAGCTAATTTATCCGCAGCTACAACAAAAGAAGGAATGTTAAGTGACCGTGTTGTGATCGAATCAATACCGACATCTCACAGAGGATAGAATTTCATGACGGCCATAATTTCCTTAACAATGCATAAGTCATACTTGCTCTTGGTTTTCCGTTCAAAATAAGACCACAGCTTTTTATTTATTGTGTTACGGGATCTCCTGACCCAAGGCAAATAAAAATAAAATTGCAAATAGCAATTTTTTTTTTCGACGATCGTAGCGGCATACCGTATATGAAAATAAATATTGGTGTAATGCAACACCTTTTCTGCTCACAATAATGAAGTGCGTCAAGTGATCTAATCAATAGCAAACAAAAGCTCATGATATTTAAAATGTGAGGTGAATTATCCAAGATCATCAATTTGCTTTATTGAACACTATAAGAAAATAATGAAGAACAATTTTAATCGAAATCAGAGAATAACAAAAAAATCAACGTATTTTTTAAATAAAAATAATCTTACTCTACACATTTTATTTTTATTATTTTCCCGATCATATTTATCACTTTAATTTTTGTTTTATCACTATGTTTATTATTTTCAAGATTATATTTTTCACTTTTATTATTATTTTATCACTATTTTTATTATTTTCCCGATTATATTTATCACTTTTACTATTATTTTTCACCTTTTTTAAATTATTTTCCCGATTATATTTATCACTTTTATTTTTATTTTATCGCTATTTTTATTATTTTCCCGATTGTATTTGTCACTTTTATTTTTATTTTATCACTATTTTTATTATTTTCTTGGTACATCTTGGTACATACTAAGTCAAGTCAAGTCAAACATTTATTAGAATATTCAAAACAACATTGCCAATACATATAATATACTATATGACACAATACAAATAAATACAATACAAATAAATTTAAATGTCATTTCCTATATAATAGACAAATAAAGTTGATTTCACAAGCATATTGCATAATGGTAACAGAGCATTACGTAAGTAAGTAGCTACTCTTAAGACACTGTCAATGATTGTTTTATTGTTTATCGTTATCACACATATAGCGATTGAATGTTTCTATACTATGCCATTGAATATAGAATCTAGTTAAATGATTAATACGAGACGTGTCGTGGGAAAACCGGGCTTAATGCACGTGCGTCGTGTCGTCCCGGATTAGCCTGTGCAGTCCGCACAGGCTAATCCAGGACGGGACTTTTCGCATACAGTGGATTTATGTTTAGAAGACACTTCCTTGAAACAGAAAATACCATAAAAGCGGAAAGTGCCGTCCAGGATTAGCCTTGCATTAAGCCCGGTTTTCCCACGACACGCATAATTACGCATTTTGCTATAAAAAGGGCAAACCGTATGCATATATAGTATACGGAAATATACTAACGAAAAAAAAAAGAACTGGACAAGCTTTCATTGCGTATTTTGATATGTTGTTAGATTTAAATATGGATGAATTTGGTATCAAAATTTAGGATATACACTGAACTAATCAATAATTGTAATGCCGTTACAAATTGACCAACATTAAAACGTTAACGTCATCCAAACGAAACATTTTAAAGTTGCAAAGACGACCACTATTTTTGTGTTTCATGCTTTCGAAGATTAAACACCACCATTTACTTTTTAATGATTGGTACATTTTAAGGGGCATTATAATTATTGATTAATTCAATTCATAACCTAAATTTTGATACCTTTTAAACTATATTAATATCTACCAACATATACAAAATGCGCCATGAAAACATGTCCAGTCTCTTTTTTCTATTAGTATAAATAGGATAAGAAAGCTGTAAAGATCGAGTGCTGTTCAACGGGGAGGAAGTGTTTTTTTAGGGCCTATTTGGGGCCGAAATTTGAAGGGCCCTGCCACATTCCCCCCAAAGGTGAAAAATACAACGGGTAGGGTGGTGCGTTTCATTATTAAATCGTTTCCCGTCAGAAACGCTTTGAAGTGACGTACGATGTTGGTGCGAATTTGTGTAACGCGCCATCAGCGTAAAAACGCCGTTACATTTAGTTTGAAATCACACAATTTGCTTTATCGTACGGTATTAAAATGATAAACTATTTTTAATGAAAATTGGCAACGATTACATGAACAACTTTCAATTATTGTATCATGAAAGCTTATTTATAATTATATTTTTACATTTACATAGACGACTATAAAAATAATACAATCGTATGCGTACAAGGTGGTATGATAACAATTTAATGCGGGAGTCTTAAATTATCAGAGTCTTTAATTAAAAATGCATTCAACTTCCTCAATGGACGAAAGAATGGTGAGATGCCGGAATTCTGGGATTTACATGTGTACAACATCGATCAGATTTTAATAAGATACGAAGTTGAAAATGGTTAAAAATTTATTTCATGTTTACATAACAGAGCCGGAGTTACGATCTGAGCTTACTGGCACTATGCGCTCATCATACAACTGACAAGAACAATATAAATATTGTAATTGTATTAGACAATATATTAGTTCATGCTATGCGGTGAATGAGTAGAGAATACCAGTGAATGATAACCCGATCATTTCACTCTAGGTCGAGTGAAATGATAACGTTTGATCATTTCACTCATGGTTAAATGGAACTACTTTTAACTTTGTTTTTATGTATGTTTTTTGAAAGTATGTGATTACCCTAATCATCAGTGTAAACACCGGCCTTTTTAAACAACACAAAACATATAATACAATTCAATACAAATATAATTAAGCGACAACGAGGCAGTAAGAGTGGCACTATTTTCCCACCATAACAGTGATCGGCAATTTTCAAATCATAATGACTTCATATTTATGACGTCATAATAAACAAAACGTGTGACACTTTAGCATATCTCACGCATTTTTTTAATTTATCGTTCGAAAGCCTGAAATAAAAAGAAAATGTGTTTAATACAGCGAGTATTTTATTTCATGAGTGACTGCGCCACTCGTGAAAATATTGTTTCTATGACCACTGATGAAATAAAATACGATCTAACGATGCATTAAACAAATATCCTCTATATGTTCGTTGACTTTCCTGATCATAATGGTATTCTGATGGAGATGAAGATGATTATGTTGATGAACATTTTAATAAGGACGATGACGACGTCACGCGGACAACGATTATTACTTTCATTTTTACACAATTATACGAAAAAAAAGCAGTCTCAGATTAACTTCATACAACAGTTTTACGCATTGATATTAGCTAAGCGCTTATATGAAATGCACCAAATTACAAACATTTAATTCAGTAAATACAAATATAATACAGTCTTCAATTGCTGATTGCGAAACTATCTGTTAATCACAAATTCTATTCTAATAGAGTTTGGAACGTTTTCGTCCAGAATGTAGTGAAATGGAGATGTAGCTTCGTGTCCCGTGTTAATTGGATCGATAGAACCATAAAACATAAAAGACTTCAGCAAAACGCCAGCATATTTCATTCCTTCAAGTTCTTGTTTTATGTGTTTGTATTCTACCACATTGACTCCTGTATATCCGAAAAGCAGCGTACACTCTAGATTATGGTCCATTGTGGAGAATGTATGCAACATATTGCGTAATTCACTTGGTTCCAAGATTTGATAAGTAAAATGTATAAACGACACTGATCGCGGTAACTCAATCTCAAAGTATGTGCGAGAATCGATTCTTAATCTGTCCAACTTCGTAAGGGTTGGAATCAGCTCAGCGAATAAATTGTCATGGTTAAACAGATACATCCAGAGATTATGTACATGCAAGCAGAGCAATGCTTCGTACAATCCGAAACGGTCATTTCGAACCACTAAGCTAACATTTTTGGCACACGAACCTATAGCTGCATTTACAGATTCAGAATAAATGTGTTTCTTAGGGTCGGATGGCATAGAGTTAAACTTTTCAGACGGTGTTATGTTACAATGTGCAATCGTACATTTGACATGGTGATCCCACGTGGATAGTTTGATTAACAACTGCCGTAGCCATGTAGATGAAACCGCGACACTGTCCAGTGTGATATGTTCGAGGTTTGATGGAATAAGAATGTCTTCAAAAGACGATACGCATGAGTTACTTGATGGGAATAGCATATTGATGTCACAGTGTCCTCCAAACAGTTCGTTATAGCCGTAAAGTTCAATTGTTTTTAGGCCTTTCAACTCCATCATCACATTGGGTTTTGGAATGAATGCGTACAAACATACTTTCCGTACATCTAATCCCGAAGGAAATGTTTGATCACCAACTACCATTCGCTCTACCCACCACGATTTTTTGGCAAAAACGTATCACTAAGCATTCAAGACAATCAGCTGATGATGCCATTATTCCCTGCAAGTCGTGTACTGGCAAACATAGGCGGCTATTTGCAGTATCATACTCACAGTCATAACATAGTAAGGACCTGACGTTTGAACGGTTACTTTGCAAGATACAGTTTAGAAAATGACAATCTTGTGCACATCTGGAGTAAATATCTTCAAAAAAGGTACCACGCACAACATCTTCAAAAAAGGTACCACGCACAACATCTTCAAAATAGGTACCAAATCTATCGCGGAATGAAAAATAACTCAGTTTTAGATGAATCAAATCGTCATCAATACCATTGGCCTTAGCTGCCCTATATCCAGAGATGATCATGTCCTGAAACTCCGTTTGATCAACTCTATTAGAATGTTTGTCCAATAAGTTTGAAAGTTCATTTGCTGCCTGAATGTTCAGTCCGCAAAGGAAAATGAATATCTGAGACATATCGAGCACATCTTCAGAAATGTGTGCCACATACTTCGAAATGACTTCATCAATGACGTGTTCATTGCTGGCGACGTAATATGCAGCAAGAAATTCTTGTGCACTTTTATGGATGAACGAACATGTGGATGATCTATGAAGGATACTGGAACATTTTCGTTCTGATAAAATCCCGGACCTGAGGGCAAACGACTTTTGTTCTTCTGATACATATTTAAACAAATGTCTGTCGTCAAACGCTAGAGACATCTCTTTTTCGAAAGAAAACAGCATACGAAATGCCAGTGTAGAAATTGCATCCAGTTTTTCGATATTTGGCTGTACATAACGTGTGTTTTCAAAACACTGGACTGGTGGCTGTTGGAAGTACCCCATTTTGTCGTTCACCTTTTTAAGCAGACTGTCCAGCAGAATACTGTATATTTCACACGACGATCCTTTCATACGTATTCCGTCTACGAACGAACAAACGACCGAAGTCAGTAACATTGGTTTTGAAAGCAAATCATCAAGCTTGTTTAATTTCACATAATTTTGGAATTCATTAAAACGATCGTTCAAGTTTTCCAATACGATTTTACTGTATTCACGTGGATCGCTTACTCCGTCCAGAAATAACAAACTGTCGATTTCGGAGCATCTGATTCGTTCGTCAGTCAATTTCCATGGTCGTGATGTCGTTAGCACTGTACACTGACTGTGACTGCTTACCATCAGGGGTTGTGCTAGTTTCCCTTTAACATCAATCCACTCATCCAGGCCGTCTTGGATAACAAGACATATTTCCTTTTCCAAAATTCGCTGAAGAAGTCTATACGCCTTTTCGCGATCAACATCTGAATATACCGTGTCGATAAGTTGCTCTTTAATTATCTTTGCCACTTCACGTTCACCAATAGAATCTCTTAAGGTGACAAGGAATACCAATTTAAATGTTTGCAGTGTCCCAACGTCTTTAAAACAGTTCTCATCGGCATGCTTAGATGACGACTGAAAACCCTTGCACCAGTCCAACACTAATTTTGCAGTACCGGCATCACCCTGTAAGAATATCCGTTGATTTAACTTGGCACATGAACCAAACAAGTCGTTATAATTGCAAATTGAAATTTTCTTGCTTTGATTTCTTTGATAATTTCCCAAGTTAGATGTGCTTGTGGTATCCTGTCGAAGATTCGAGTCATTTTGTTTTAGTCTGTACATTGCTGGAGCAGCGTATATTTCTTGTCGTGAATACATGTCATTACCTGGGTTTAACGGAGACAAAGGCACGTGATTTAGAGTAGAGTTGTAACGCAGGATCACTCGACGGCGAAACTCTGAAAAGTATTACATGCGTGCAACAATTACATGTTGTAGTATTTAAAGAAGATATATAGAAGCAACATATCCATGATATTGTGTAATACATGTCATTCATTATTTATGAGGTTATAATAACAGAAATTAACGTTTAATAATTTTGTTTGTGCAATTTCGTCCAGCGCGTTTTAATCTGTTCTGGCGATAAGTTTAATTGGCCCATACTGTTTTGGGAAACAAGACGTTAATCTTAATATAAACACAGTGAAACTTAGTCTCCATCAGCAAGAGTGGACTCTTATCAATAGCACAGTGTCCTTTATTTAAGGCAAGTGACCCGTCACCACTGCAACACTGTATACAGAAAACTACAGAGAACGCATATCAAACACAAAACACATGTGAATGGAGGATCAAAAAGTTACCTTCGACATCCCGTTCGTAGCTTGTTTGATCCGTGTCCAAATTTATTCGTTTAGCCTCCATGTTTTCTATTACCTGTACTCTTGCATCTATCTTACGTGCATCGTTTTCTATTTTTTGTGCGTGTTCTTCAATAGTATGTGCCGTCGTTTCTATTTCTTTGACCTTCTCGTCTATTGTTCGTGCTTTTTTGTCTATTTCTCGCCCCTTTTCAGTTACGTTTTCTGCACTCTTTTCTATATTCTGAAGACAGCTTCTCGTATAAATAGTGATCTCATTACGCGCCAAAACGGATTGTTGGGAAACTCGTTCTATGTCTACATTTGCTCTCTCGTCTAGTTTTTGAAGACAATTGTTCAGTTGCATATTTATGTCATTAATGACACTTTCAACTTCTTGTGAGTCTTTCTCCCGATTTCGTTACATTTTCGTTTTGTTGTGCATCTTTTAGAAGTTTACCAAGTTCTTCTTGTGTAATTGAAAGGCGGTGTTTCTGAAACTAGATTCACAAATTTTGTATGAGTAAACGGACAATTACTAGTACTAACACAATTAGAAGAGTGAGTTGTAAATATGTACTGCTTTGGAAACTTAAAAAAACATACACGTGAATGTTTTTTACTAATATATCTTTTAGGCACCCATTTAAAAATATATTTAACCAGTATACGTATTGCCATATTTTAGTTTCAAAACTGTATACGTGAAATACTGTCGTGTGAGTGTGTCTGCCTGTCCATCCATCCGTTCGTCTGTCTGTTTGCATTACACTTACTGCTTGCAACTTCATACATGCAGCTTTAGCTGCAGGATCCTGGGCCAGGCATTGTTGGTCAGACAGAAGCGCTGTTAGTGTCAGGAAATAGTCCTGCAGATCCGCATCTGTAACCTTGCAGTCGGACGTGTGACGTACTGCTCTGCCTATCTTGCGTGCCTGTAAAATACTCTTTATTTTAAATTTTAACATGATACTCGCTAATTCTGCTGTAGACAAGGAACAAGAATATCTTAAACTATCCAATAAACAACGCAAAAAATGAGTCCCGATTCCAAGCGGAGCATAGTAAAATATAGTTCTCATTACAATTCCAAAAAAAAAATCTCAAGTCAACTCATATTAGAATCGAAATAATTTTGGCATTATCGTAAACTCGTTGTTTATTGGCCAATGAAGAACTCTTTGTCGTTCTATTCCTACGCATCAGAACACTAAATAGCTGTTTCTATGCCGATAAACAACGATAAATAAAAAAATTCTTAACTCATATGTTTTGTAAGGAAAGATATTGCAGATGTTATTGTTCAAAACTTTGAAAACGACGTTCGACAGCTGGTATACTCAGAATCATGCATTTCAATAAGAAGTCGCCCATTGAAAGCCAGAAGGGCTTATCAGCCTTTTTGCACATATGCTGATAGGACCTTTTGGCAATCAATGGACGGAGTACCACCTTGGTCATTCTTAAACTATCCAATAAACAACGCAAAAAGGAGTCCCAATTCCAACCGGAGTTTAGTAAAATATTTTTATCATTACAATTCCAAAACAATATTTGTCAACTCATGTTTGAATCGAAGTAATTTTCGCATTATCCTAAACTCTTTGTTAATTGGCAAATAAACAACTCTTTGGCGTTCTGATGCGTCGCTATTAAACCACTCGGGCAAATGCTCGTGCGGTTTAATGCCTGCGCATCAGAACACTAAATTGCTGTTTATTGGCCGATAAACAACGATAAATAAAAACAATTGTTAACTTATATGTTGTTTAACGAAAGATATTGAAAACAACATTCGACAGTTGGTATACTCGGAACCGTGCATGGTAATAAGAAGACATTTAGTACAACCTTTGTCAGAAGACATTCAAATGTTGCGGGTTCTGTTGCTATGGGGAAGGACAGACACGCGTCAAAATATATGCAGTTCATCATGACATTAATGACGCCATTGAAGTCCGTTTCATGGATTGAGAAAACACCTTGATAGCCATCGGGAGGCATGAAACACTTAGCTATCTCCCAATGGTTTGTTGCCCAGGACTCAGCATGTGTGTTCCTCCACGATGGCCCCTGATATCTGTATCGTACAACAATATTGTGTTGGACTTGGTCACACACATTGGCTGGGCAAGGGCGAGGTAGTGTGGCAGGCGTATTGTGGAAGTTGCAGTTTCTTGCATTTCTGCAGATACCCTTCGTAGGACATTTCAGTATGTTCTCTATGGAGCATTGTCCACAACTCGTGCCAACTGCTTGATGCACTTTCTGAATCTCTGTATCAACAAAACCTGTTAATACTTCCTTGGTGATGTTCAGTGCAATGCACGCCTTGAACCAGTTCGTGGTTTCTTGGTCTTTGAAAACATGTGTGTAGTCAGCCGTCTCGATACTGTGGTCTCGATCCGTATCAAAAATTGACAATATCTGGCTGCATACCCAATGTCGATTTTGTCTATTAGAAAATGAAGTTTTAAAATATAAAAGGCGTATTGTTTTCATGCTGTGTTTGTTTTGGGATTATTTGCAAACAATTTTTGTTAGCACATCTTTTTAGATGAATTCGCTGTATATTTTAAAAAAAGCTTTTGATCCAAAAAATACACTTAAATACGTATTTTCTCTTTTTAAATAATGCTTTATATATAGATGTCTTCAACATATTGAATGTACAGAGAGCATTCACAACAAAGCAATTCTATTGAAAACGTCCTTTACAAAGACAAATAAAGCGGCATGTCTAATGTTTATTTACTATCACTTATGGTTAACTGAAGAACAAAAATAACAAATCAACCGTTTTAATATTTTCAACAAACGAGCAATTAGGGAGGGTGTGGTTATTTAATATTGAATGACATAGAAAAATGACGATGACATGGAACTACTAATATATTTTTTTAAGTTCAAATAACCTTTCCGGCACTGAACAAAGAACTAAGTAAAAAATGTGATAGTTTCTCAAGAAAAAAAAATGTGTTTAATACAATTATGTACCCTAAATTTTAAATAAGCTTAATGGTTTTCATGACGAATAAAAAATATTTTTTTTACCTTAAGGAATAAAAATAAAACATCAACCGTTGTAATATTTTCAACTAACGAGGTATTGGGTGGGTGGGTGGAATAAAATAGGATGACATCGAACTACTAGTATATTTAAAGTTCAAATATCCTTTTTGGCACTATACAAAGAACTGAAGTAAAATTTGATGGTTTATCAATAAAAAATGTGTTTCTTACAAGCATGTACCCTAAATTTTAAATAAGCTAAACGTTATAAAGACGATTACAAAATATAGTGTTACCTTCCTACCAGTTCGTCTTTTCGAGATCCGTATGATCATAACTCGTGAAATCATTTGAGCAACACTGAAACATACTGCATTTCTTTCAACTGAACCAATCTTGATGATTTATTTAAGGCCAAAATCAGTTTTCTTTTATCGCGCATGAATTCCATTGAAAATATAGTCACACCTTAGCGTTTACCAATGCTCAAACGATCAGTAAATATAATAAGTATGAAATAGCGAAGTCGTCTTTCCTTCCTAAAAGCTTGTCACGCGTCGGTGATTTTGTAAAGCGTTTTTGAAACTCAGCTAATTTATCCGCAGCTACAACAAAAGAAGGAATGTTAAGTGACCGTGTTGTGATCGATTCAATACAGACATCTCACAGAGGATAGAATTTCATGACGGCCATAATTTCCTTAACAATGCATAAGTCATACTTGCTCTTGGTTTTCCGTTCAAAATAAGACCACAGCTTTTTATTTATTGTGTTACGGGATCTCCTGACCCAAGGCAAATAAAAATAAAATTGCAAATAGCAATTTTTTTTTTCGACGATCGTAGCGGCATTCCGTATATGAAAATAAATATTGTTGTAATGTAACACCTTTTCTGCTCACAATAATGAAGTGCGTCAAGTGATCTAATCAATCGCAACCAAAAGCTCATGATATTTAAAATGTGAGGTGAAATATCCAAGATCATCAATTTGCTTTATTGAACACTATAAGAAAATAATGAAGAACAATTTTAATCGAAATCAGAGAATAACAAAAAAATCAACGTATTTTTTAAATAAAAATAATCTTACTCTACACATTTTATTTTTATTATTTTCCCGATTATATTTATCACTTTAATTTTTGTTTTATCACTATGTTTATAATTTTCAAGATTATATTTGTCACTTTTATTATTATTTTATCACTATTTTTATTATTTTCCCGATTATATTTATCACTTTTACTATTATTTTTCACCTTTTTTAAATTATTTTCCCGATTATATTTATCACTTTTATTTTTATTTTATCGCTATTTTTATTATTTTCCCGATTGTATTTGTCACTTTTATTTTTATTTTATCACTATTTTTATTATTTTCTTGGTACATCTTGGTACATACTAAGTCAAGTCAAGTCAAACATTTATTAGAATATTCAAAACAACATTGCCAATACATATAATATACTATATGACACAATACAAATAAATACAATACAAATAAATTTAAATGTCATTTCCTATATAATAGACAAATAAAGTTGATTTCACAAGCATATTGCATAATGGTAACAGAGCATTACGTAAGTAAGTAGCTACTCTTAAGACACTGTCAATGATTGTTTTATTGTTTATCGTTATCACACATATAGCGATTGAATGTTTCTATACTATGCCATTGAATATAGAATCTAGTTAAATGATTAATACGAGACGTGTCGTGGGAAAACCGGGCTTAATGCACGTGCGTCGTGTCGTCCCGGATTAGCCTGTGCAGTCCGCACAGGCTAATCCAGGACGGGACTTTTCGCATACAGTGGATTTATGTTTAGAAGACACTTCCTTGAAACAGAAAATACCATAAAAGCGGAAAGTGCCGTCCAGGATTAGCCTTGCATTAAGCCCGGTTTTCCCACGACACGCATAATGACGCATTTTGCTATAAAAAGGGCAAACCGTATGCATATATAGTATACGGAAATATACTAACGAAAAAAAAAAGAACTGGACAAGTTTTCATTGCGTATTTTGATATGTTGTTAGATTTAAATATGGATGAATTTGGTATCAAAATTTAGGATATACACTGAACTAATCAATAATTGTAATGCCGTTACAAATTGACCAACATTAAAACGTTAACGTCATCCAAACGAAACATTTTAAAGTTGCAAAGACGACCACTATTTTTGTGTTTCATGCTTTCGAAGATTAAACACCACCATTTACTTTTTAATGATTGGTACATTTTAAGGGGCATTATAATTATTGATTAATTCAATTCATAACCTAAATTTTGATACCTTTTAAACTATATTAATATCTACCAACATATACAAAATGCGCCATGAAAACATGTCCAGTCTCTTTTTTCTATTAGTATAAATAGGATAAGAAAGCTGTAAAGATCGAGTGCTGTTCAACGGGGAGGAAGTGTTTTTTTAGGGCCTATTTGGGGCCGAAATTTGAAGGGCCCTGCCACATTCCCCCCAAAGGTGAAAAATACAACGGGTAGGGTGGTGCGTTTCATTATTAAATCGTTTCCCGTCAGAAACGCTTTGAAGTGACGTACGATGTTGGTGCGAATTTGTGTAACGCGCCATCAGCGTAAAAACGCCGTTACATTTAGTTTGAAATCACACAATTTGCTTTATCGTACGGTATTAAAATGATAAACTATTTTTAATGAAAATTGGCAACGATTACATGAACAACTTTCAATTATTGTATCATGAAAGCTTATTTATAATTATATTTTTACATTTACATAGACGACTATAAAAATAATACAATCGTATGCGTACAAGGTGGTATGATAACAATTTAATGCGGGAGTCTTAAATTAAAAATGCATTCAACTTCCTCAATGGACGAAAGAATGGTGAGATGCCGGAATTCTGGGATTTACATGTGTACAACATCGATCAGATTTTAATAAGATACGAAGTTGACAATGGTTAAAAATTTATTTCATGTTTACATAACAGAGCCGGAGTTACGATCTGAGCTTACTGGCACTATGCGCTCATCATACAACTGACAAGAACAATATAAATATTGTAATTGTATTAAAGACAATATATTAGTTCATGCTATGCGGTGAATGAATAGAGAATACCAGTGCATGATAACCCGATCATTTCACTCTAGGTCGAGTGAAATGATAACGTTTGATCATTTCACTCATGGTTAAATGGAACTACTTTTAACTTTGTTTTTATGTATGTTTTCTGAAAGTATGTGATTACCCTAATCATCAGTGTAAACACCGGACTTTTTAAACAACAGAAAACATAATACAATTGAATACAAATATAATTAATCGAAAACGAGGCAGTAAGAGTGGCACTATTTTCCCACCACAACAGTGATCGACAATTTTCAAATCATAATGACTGCATATTTATGACGTCATAATAAACAAAACGTGTGACACTTCAGCATATCTCGCGCATTTTTTTTTATTTATCGTTCAAAAGCCGGACATAAATAGATTTGTTTAATACAGCGTAAGATCGTATTTTATTTCATGAGTGACTGCGCCACTCGTGAAAATATTGTTTCTTTGACCACTGATGAAATAAAATACGATCTAACGATGCATTAAACAAATATCCTCTATATGTTCGTTGACTTTCCTGATCATAATGGAAGTTCTGATGAAGATGATTATGTTGATGAACATTTTAATAAGGACGATGACGACGTCACGCCGACAACGATTATTACTTTCCTCATTTTTACACATTTATACGAAAAAAGCAGTCTTAGATTAACTTCATACAACAGTTTTACGCATTGATATCAGCTCATCGCTTATATGAAATGCACCAAATTACAAACATTTAATTCAGGAAATACAAATATAATACAGTCTTCAATTGCTGATTGCGAAACTATCTGTTAATCACACATTCTATTCTAATAGATCTTGGGTCGTTTTTGGGTAACGCAATCTCAAAATATGTGCGAGAATCGATTCTTAATCTGTCCAACTTCGTAAGGGTTGGAATCAGCTCTGCTACAAAATTGTCATCGAGGTTAAACACGTACATACAGAGATTATGTATATGCAAGCCGCGCAATGCTTCGTACAATCCGAAACAGTCATTTCGAACCTCTAAGCTAGCAGTTATGGCACACGAACCTATAGTTGCATTTACAGAGTCAAAATAAATGCCGTTCTCAGGGTTGGATGGCCTAGATCTAAACTTTTTAGACGGTGTTATGTTACAATGTGTAATCGTACATTTGACATGGTGATCCAACGTGGATAGTTTGATTAACAACTGCCGTAGCCATGTAGATGATACTGCGACACGGTCTAGTGTAATATGTTCGAGGTGTGATGGAATAAGAATTTCTTCAAAAGACGATACGCATGAGTTACTTGTTGGGAATAGCATATTGATGTCACAGCGTCCTCCAGCCAAAAATCTGTCATAGCCGCAAAGTTCAATTGTTTTTAGGCCTTTCAACTCCATCATCACATCGGGTTTTGGAATGAATGCGTAAAAACATACTTTCCGTACATCTAATCCCGAAGAAAATGTTTGATCACCAACTACCCATTGGTCTACCCACCACCAATGTGTGGCAAAATGTAGCACTAAGCATTCAAGACAATCAGCTGATGATGCTATTATTTCCTGTAAGTCGTGTACTGGCAAACATAGGCGGCTATTTGCAGTATCATACTCCCAGTCATAACATAGTAAGGACCTGAAGTTTGAACGGTTACTTTGCAAGATACAGTTTAAAAAATGACAATATTCTGCATAGCTGGAGATATCAGTCGGAAAATCTTCAAAGGTACCAAATGTATAACGCAAAACATGTACAAAAAAGGGACAAAATATATCGCGGAATGAAAAGTAACTCAGTTTTAGATGAATCAAATCGTCATCAATACCATTGGCCTTAGCTGCCCTATATCCAGAGATGATCATGTCCTGAAACTCCGTTTTATCAACTCTATTAGAATGTTTGTCCAATAAGTTTGAAAGTTCATTTGCTGCCTGAATGTTCAGTCCGCAAAGGAAAATGAATATCTGAGACATATCGAGCACATCTTCAGAAATGTGTGCCATATACTTCGAAATGACTTCATCAATGACGTGTTCATTGCTGGCGACGTAATATGCAGCAAGAAATTCTTGTACACTTTTATGGATGAACGAACATGTGGATGATCTATGAAGGATACTGGAACATTTTTGTTCTGATAAAATCCCGGACCAGAGGGCAAACGACTTTTGTTCTTCTGATACATATTTAAACAAATGTCTGTCGTCAAACACTAGAGACATCTCTTTTTCGAAAGAAAACAGCATACGAAATGCCAGTGTAGAAATTGCATCAATTGTTTCGATATTTGGCTGTACATAACGTGTTTTTTCAAAACACTGGACTGGTGGCTGTTGGAAGTACCCCATTTTGTCGGTGACCTTTTTAAGCAGACTGTCCAGCAGAATACTGTATATTTCACACGACGATCCTTTCATACGTATTCCCTCTACGAACGAACAAACGACCGAAGTCAGTAACATTGGTTTTGAAAGCAAATCATCAAGCTTGTTTAATTTCACATAATTTTGGAATTCATTAAAACGATCGTTCCAGTTTTCCCTTGCAATGCAACGCAATACGATTTTACTGAATTCATGTGGATCGCTTAGTCCGTCCAGAAATAACAAACTGTCGATTTCGGAGCATCTGATTCGTTCGTCAGTCAATTTCCATGGTCGTGATGTCGTTAGCACTGTACACTGACTGTGACTACTTACCATCAGGGGTTGTGCTAGTTTCCCTTTAACATGAATCCACTCATCCAGGCCGTCTTGAATAACAAGACATATTTCCTTTTCCAAAATTCGCTGAAGAAGTCTATACGCCTTTTTGCGATCAACACCTGAATATACAATGCCGATAAGTTGCTCTTTAATTATATTTGCCACTTCACGCTCACTAATAGAATCTCTTAAGGTGACAAGGAATACAAATTTAAATTTTTGCAGTGTTCCAACGTCTTTAAAAGAGCTCTCATCGGCATGCTTAGATGACGACTGAAAACCCTTGCACCAGTCCAACACTAATTTTGCAACAAAAGTTGATTTACCAGTACCGGCATCACCCTGTAAGAATATCCGTTGATTTAACTTGGCACATGAACCAAACAAGTCGTTATAATTGCAAATTGAAATTTTCTTGCTTTGATTTCTTTGATAATTTTCCAAGTTAGATGTGCTTGTGGTATCCTGTCGAAGTTTCGAGTCATTTTGTTTTAGTCTGTACATTGCTGGGGCAGCGTATATTTCTTGTAGTGTATACATGTCATTACCTGGGTTTAACGGAGACAAAGGCACGTGATTTAGAGTAGAGTTGTAATGCAGGATCACTCGACGGCGAAACTCTGAAAAGTATTACATGCGTGCAACAATTACATGTTGTAGTATTTAAAGAAGATATATAGAAGCAACATATCCATGTTATTGTGTAATACATGTCATTCATTATTTATGAGGTTATAATAACAGAAATTAACGTTTATATATAATTTTGTTTGTGCAATTTCGTCCAGCGCGTTTTAATCTGTTCTGGCGATAAGTTTAATTGGCCCATACTGTTTTGGGAAACAAGACGTTAATCTTAATATAAACACACTGAAACTTGTCTCCATCAGCAAGAGTGGACTCTTATCAATAGCACAGTGTCCTTTATTTAAGGCAAGTGACCCGTCACCACAACAACACAGAATACAGAAAACTACAGAAAACGCATATCAAACACAAAACACATGTGAATGAAGGATCAAACAGTTACCTTCGACATCCCGTTCGTAGCTTGTTTGATCCGTGTCCAAATTTATTCGTTCCATGCACTTGATAGCAGCAGCCTCCATGTTTTCTATTTCCTGTACTCTTGCATCTACCTTACGTGCATTGTTTTCTATTTTGTGTGCGTGTTCTACAATATTATGCGCCGTCGTTTCTATTTCTTTGACCTTCTCGTCTATTGTTCGTACTTTTTTGTCTATTTCTCGCCCCTTTTCACTTATGTTTTCTGCACTCTTTTCTATATTCTGAAGACAGCTTCTCGTATAAATAGTGATCTCATTACGCGCCAAAACGGATTGTTGGGAAACTCGTTCTATGTCTTCATTTGCTCTCTCGTCTAGTTTTTGAAGACAATTGTTCAGTTGCATATTTATGTCATTAAGGACACTTTCAACTTCTTGTGAAAGTCTTGCTCCCGATTTCGTTACATTAACCAATGTTTGTTGTGCATCTTTTACAAGTTTACCAAGTTCTTCTTGTGTAATTGAAAGGCGGTCTTTCTGAAACTAGATTTACAAATTTTGTATGAGTAAACGGACAATTACTAGTACTAACACAATTAGAAGAGTGAGTTGTAAATATGTACTGCTTTGGAAACTTAAAAAAAACATACACGTGAATGTTTTATACTAGTATATCTTTTAGGTACCCATGTAAAAATACATTTAACCAGTATAAGTATTGCCATATTTTAGCTTCAAAACTGTGTACGTGAAATACTGTCGTGTGAGTGTGTCTGCCTGACCATCCATCCGTTCGTCTGTCTGTTTGCATTACACTTACTGCTTGCAACTTCATACATGCAGCTTTAGCTGCAGGATCCTGGGCCAGGCATTGTTGGTCAGAGAGAAGCGCTGTTAGTGTCAGGAAATAGTCCTGCAGATCCGCATCTGTAACCTTGCAGTCGGACGTGTGACGTACTGCTCTGCCTATCTTGCGTGCCTGTAAAATACTCTTTATTTTAAATTCTAACATGATACTCGCTAATTCTTCTGTAGACAAGGAACAAGAATATCTTTCTTAAACTATCCAATAAACAACGCAAAAAAGAGTCCCGATTCCAAGCGGAGCATAGTATAATATAGTTCTCATTACAATTCCAAAAAAAAATCTTAAGTCAACTCATGTGAGAATCGAAATAATTTTGGCATTATCGTAAACTTGTTGTTTATTGGGCAATGAAGAGCTCTTTGTCGTTCTGTTCCTACGCATCAGAACACTAAATAACTGTTTCTTTGCCGATAAAGAACGATAAATAAAACCATTCTTAACTCGTATGTTTTTTAACGAAAGATATTGCAGATGTTATTGTTCAAAACTTTGAAAACGACGTTCGACAGCTGGTATACTCAGAATCATGCATTTCAATAAGAAGTCGCACACTGAAAGCCAGAAGGGCTTATCAGCCTTTTTGCACATATGCTGATAGGACCTTTGGCAATCAATGGACGGAGTACCAGCTTGGTCATTCTTAAACTATCCAATAAACAACCCAAAAAGGAGTCCCGATTCCAACCGGAGTTTAGTAAAATATTCTTCATTACAATTCCAAAACAATATTTGTCAACTCATGTTAGAATCGAAGTAATTTTCGCATTATCCTAAACTCTTTGTTAATTGGCAAATAAACAACTCTTTGGCGTTCTGATGCGTCGCTATTAAACCACTCGGGCAAATGCTCGTGCGGTTTAATGCCTGCGCATCAGAACACTAAATTGCTGTTTATTGGCCGATAAACAACGATAAATAAAAACAATTGTTAACTTATATGTTGTTTAACGAAAGATATTGAAAACAACATTCGACAGTTGGTATACTCGGAACCGTGCATTGTAATAAGAAGACATTTAGTACAACCTTTGTCAGAAGACATTCAAATGTTGCGGGTTCTGTTGCTATGGGGAAGGACAGACACGCGTCAAAATGTACGCAGTTCATCATGACATTAATGACGCCATTGAAGTCCGTTTCATGGATTGAGGAAACACCTTGATAGCCATCGGGAGGCATGAAACACTTAGCTATCTCCCAATGGTTTGTTGCCCAGGACTCAGCATGTGTGTTCCTCCACGATGGCCCCTGATATCTGTGTCGTACAACAATATTGTGTTGGACTTGGTCACACACATTGGCTGGGCAAGGGCGAGGTAGTTTGGCAGGCGTATTGTGGAAGTTGCAGTTTCTTGCATTTCTGCAGATACCCTTCGTAGGACATTTCAGTATGTTCTCTATGGAGCATTGTCCACAACTCGTGCCAACTGCTTGATGCACTTTCTGAATCTCTGTATCAACAAAACCTGTTAATACTTCCTTGGTGATGTTCAGTGCAATGCACGCCTTGAACCAGTTCGTGGTTTCTTGGTCTTTGAAAACATGTGTGTAGTCAGCCGTCTCGATACTGTGGTCTCGATCCGTATCAAAAATTGACAATATCTGGCTGCATACCCAATGTCGATTTTGTCTATTAGAAAATGAAGTTTTAAAATATAAAAGGCGTATTGTTTTCATGCTGTGTTTGTTTTGGGATTATTTGCAAACAATTTTTGTTAGCACATCTTTTTCGATGAATTCGCTGTATATTTTAAAAAAAGCTTTTGATACAAAAAATACACTTAAATACGTATTTTCTCTTTTTAAATAATGCTTTATATATAGATGTCTTCAACATATTGAATGTACAGATAGCATTCACAACAAAGCAATTCTATTGAAAACGTCCTTTACAAAGACAAATTCAGCGGCACGTCTAGTGTTTATTTACTATCACTTATGGTTAACTGAAGAACAAAAATAACAAATCAACCGTTTCAATATTTTCAACAAACGAGGAATTAGGGAGGGTGTGGTTATTTAATATTGAATGACATGGAAAAATGACAATGACATGGAACTACTAATATATTTTTTTTTAAGTTCAAATAACCTTTCCGGCACTGAACAAAGAACTAAGTAAAATGTGATGGTTTCTCAAGAAAAAAAAAAGTGCTTCATACAATTATGTACCCTAAATTTTAAATAAGCTTAATGGTTATCAAGACGAATAAAAAATATTTTTTTCACCTTAACTAAAGAATAAAAATAAAATAATTAATAAATATAAAAATAAAAAGAAAGAATAAAAATCAACCGTTGTAATATTTTCAACTAACGAGGAATTGGGTGGGTGGGTGGGTGGGTGGTATTTAATACTGAATAACATACGATGACATTGAACTACTAGTATATTTAAAGTTCAAATATCCTTTTTGGCACTATACAAAGAACTGAAGTAAAATTTGATGGTTTATCAATACAAAATGTGTTTCTTACAAGCATGTACCCTAAATTTTAAATAAGCTTAACGGTTATAAAGACGAATACAAAATATAGTGTTACCTTCCTACCAGTTCGTCTTTTCGAGATCCGTATGATCTTAACTCGTGAAATCACTTGAGCAACACTGAAACATACTGCATTTCTTTCAACTGAACCAATCTTGATGATTTATTTAAGGCCAAAATCAGTTTTCTTTTATCGCGCATGAATTCCATTGAAAATATAGTCACACCTTAGCGTTTACCAATGCTCAAACGATCAGTAAATATAATAAGTATGAAATAGCGAAGTCGTCTTTCCTTCCTAAATTATTACACACTGATATATTGAAAACAGTATACCACCAAGCCCTTCTAGATTGTGAGAAAGGGTTACCAAATTGGGTTTCCAATGTAAAAAAATTGTTAAATGATCACGGTTTTTCATATGTTTTTGACAATTGTGCAAATGTTGATGTTACTTCGTTTCTTCCGATGTTTAAACAGCGTGTTATTGAAGTATTTATACAACAATGGTCAGTGGGGATAGAAAGAAATGCCGCACTCGAAAACTATAAACATATTAAACACAGATTTGAATATGAAACTTATCTTGATACCTTACCACATAATCTAAGATGCTTCTTCACGAGGCTTAGACTGTCAGAACATCCCCTCCGAATTCAAACAGGCCGGTATAGTAGGAATAGAATTGACAGAAATCAACGTTTTTGCTTATTATGCAATAAAAATGATATTGAAGACGAATATCATTTTATGTGTATATGCCCTTTATTCGAAGATTTAAGAAAGAAATTTTTATCCCGTTATTATTTTAAGAAACCTTCAATGTTTAAATTTCTTGAATTAATCAATACGCAAAATAGAACTGTATTGCTTAATGTTGCTAGATTTTTAAAGCAGGCGTTGGCTCTTAGAAATTCCACGCTATTAGCTATTCATTGATTTTGTTCACCCTCTTTTTCCTTTCTTTTTTTCTTATTTTCTCAAAAGACTGTATTGTATGGTATCTACTTTCTAAGCCTTTTAACTTATTATGTGACATATAATTGTTTATTTGTACTGAATTTGCTTTGACGATGTACTTTTGTGCAAGTCACCAATAAAAGTTCTGTTCTGTTCTGTTCTGTTCCTAAAAGCTTGTCACGCGTCGGTGATTTTGTAAAGCGTTTTTGAAACTCAGCTAATTTATCCGCAGCTACATCAAAAGAAGGAATGTTAAGTGACCGTGTTGTGATCGAATCAATACCGACATCTCACAGAGGATAGAATTTCATGACGGCCATAATTTCCTTAACAATGCATAAGTCATACTTGCTCTTGGTTTTCCGTTCAAAATAAGACCACAGCTTTTTATTTATTGTGTTACGGGATCTCCTGACCCAAGGCAAATAAAAATAAAATTGCAAATAGCAATTTTTTTCTTCGACGATCGTAGCGGCATTCCGTATATGAAAATAAATATTGGTGTAATGCAACACCTTTTCTGCTCAACATAATGAAGTGCGTCAAGTGATCTAATCAATCGCAAACAAAAGCTCATGATATTTAAAATGTGAGGTGAATTATCCAAGATCATCAATTTGCTTTATTGAACACTATAAGAAAATAATGAAGAACAATTTTAATCGAAATCAGAGAATAACAAAAAAATCAACGTATTTTTTAAATAAAAATAATCTTACTCTACACATTTTATTTTTATTATTTTCCCGATTATATTTATCACTTTAATTTTTGTTTTATCACTATTTTTTATTATTTTCAAGATTATATTTATCACTTTTATTATTATTTTATCACTATTTTTATTATTTTCCCGATTATATTTATCACTTTTACTATTATTTTTCACCTTTTTAAAATTATTTTCCCGATTATATTTATCACTTTTATTTTTATTTTATCGCTATTTTTATTATTTTCCTGATTGTATTTGTCACTTTTATTTTTATTTTATCACTATTTTTATTATTTTCTTGGTACATACTAAGTCAAGTCAAGTCAAACATTAGAATATTCAAAACAACATTGCCAATACATATAATATACTATATGACACAATACAAATAAATACAATACAAATAAATTTAAATTTCATTTCCTATATAATAGACAAATAAAGTTGATTTCACAAGCATATTGCATAATGGTAACAGAGCATTACGTAAGCAAGTAGCTACTCTTAAGACACTGTCAATGATTGTTTTATTGTTTATCGTTATCACACATCAAGCGATTGAATGTTTCTATACTATGCCATTGAATATAGAATCTAGTTAAATGATTAATACGAGACGTGTCGTGGGAAAACCGTGCGTCGTGTCGTCCCGGATTAGCCTGTGCAGTCCGCACAGGCTAATCCAGGACGGGACTTTTCGCATACAGTGGATTTATGTTTAGAAGACACTTCCTTGAAACAGAAAATACCATAAAAGCGGAAAGTGCCGTCCAGGATTAGCCATGCATTAAGCCCGGTTTTCCCACGACACGCATAATGACGCATTTTGCTATAAAAAGGGCAAACCGTATGCATATATAGTATACGGAAATATACTAATGAAAAAAAAAAGAACTGGACAAGCTTTCATTGCGTATTTTGATATGTTGTTAGATTTAAATATGGATGAATTTGGTATCAAAATTTAGGATATACACTGAACTAATCAATAATTGTAATGCCGTTACAAATTGACCAACATTAAAACGTTAACGTCATCCAAACGAAACATTTTAAAGTTGCAAAGACGACCACTATTTTTGTGTTTCATGCTTTCGAAGATTAAACACCACCATTTACTTTTTAATGATTGGTACATTTTAAGGGGCATTATAATTATTGATTAATTCAATTTATAACCTAAATTTTGATACCTTTTAATCTATATTAATATCTACCAACATATACAAAATGCGCCATGAAAACATGTCCAGTCTCTTTTTTCTATTAGTATAAATAGGATAAGAAAGCTGTAAAGATCGAGTGATGTTCAACGGGGAGGAAGTGTTTTTGTAGGGCCTATTTGGGGCCGAAATTCGAAGGGCCCTGCCACATTCCCCCCAAAGGTGAAAAATACAACGGGTAGGGTGGTGCGTTTCATTATTAAATCGTTTCCCGTCAGAAACGCTTAGAAGTGACGTACGATGTTGGTGCGGATTTGTGTAACGCGCCATCAGCGTAAAAACGCCGTTACGTTTAGTTTGAAATCACACAATTTGCTTTATCGTACGGTATTAAAATGATAAACTATTTTTAACGAAAATTGGCAACGATTACATGAACAACTTTCCATTATTGTATCACGAAAGCTTATTTATAATTATATTTTTACATTTACATAGATTATAAAAATAATACAATCGTATGCGTACAAGGTGGTATGATAACAATTTAATGCGGGAGTCTTAAATTATCAGAGTCTTTAATTAAAAATGCATTCAACTTCCTCAATGGACGAAAGAATGGTGAGATGCCGGAATTCTGGGATTTACATGTGTACAACATCGATCAGATTTTAATAAGATACGAAGTTGACAATGGTTAAAAATTTATTTCATGTTTACATAACAGAGCCGGAGTTACGATCTGAGCTTACTGGCACTATGCGCTCATCATACAGCTGACAAGAACAATATAAATATTGTAATTGTATTAAAGACAAAATATTAGTTCATGCTATGCGGTGAATGAGTAGAGAATACCAGTGAATGATAACCCGATCATTTCACTCTAGGTCGAGTGAAATGATAACGTTTGATCATTTCACTCATGGTTAAATGGAACTACTTTTAACTTTGTTTTTATGTATGTTTTTTGAAAGTATGTGATTACCCTAATCATCAGTGTAAACACCGGCCTTTTTAAACAACAGAAAACATATAATACAATTGAATACAAATATAATTAAGCGAAAACGAGGCAGTAAGAGTGGCACTATTTTCCCACCACAACAGTGATCGACAATTTTCAAATCATAATGACTGCATATTTATGACGTCATAATAAACAAAACGTGTGACACTTCAGCATATCTCGCGCATTTTTTTTAAATTTATCCTTCAAAAGCCTGACATAATTAGATTTGTTTAATACAGCGTAAGATCGTATTTTATTTCATGAGTGACTGCGCCACTCGTGAAAATATTGTTTCTATGACCACTGATGAAATAAAATACGATCTAACGATGCATTAAACAAATATCCTCTATATGTTCGTTGACTTTCCTGATCATAATGGAAGTTCTGATGAAGATGATTATGTTGATGAACATTTTAATAAGAACGATGACGACGTCACGCCGACAACGATTATTACTTTCCTCATTTTTACACATTTATACGAAAAAAGCAGTCTCAGATTAACTTCATACAACAGTTTTACGCATTGATATCAGCTAAGCGCTTATATGAAATGCACCAAATTACAAACATTTAATTCAGTAAATACAAATATAATACAGTCTTCAATTGCTGATTGCGAAACTATCTGTTAATCACAAGTTCTATTCTAATAGATCTTGGGTCGTTTTTGTCCAGAATGTAGTGAAATGGTGATGAATCTTCGTGTCCCGTGTTAATTGGATCGATAGAATCATATAACATAAAAGACTTCAGCAAAACGCCAGCATATTTCATTCCTTCAAGTTCTTGTTTTATGGGTTTGTATTCTACCACATTGACTCCTTTATATCCGAAAAGCAGCGTACACTCTAGATTATGGTCCATTGTGGAGAATGTATGCAACATATTGCGTAATTCACTTGGTTTCAAGATTTGATAAGTAAAATGTACAAACGACACTGATCGCGGTAACTCAATCTCAAAATATGTGAGAGCATCGATTCTTAATCTGTCCAACTTCGTAAGGGTTGGAATCAGCTCAGCTAATAAATTGTCATAGTTAAACTGATACATACAGAGATTATGTATATGCAAGCCGAGCAATGCTTTGTACAATCCGAAACAGTCATTTCGAACCTCTAAGCAAACATTTTTGGCACACGAACCTCTAGTTGCATTTACCGGGTCAGAATAAATGTGTTTCGTAGGGTCGGATGGCATAGAGTTAAACTTTTCAGACGGTGTTATGTTACAATGTGCAATCGTACATTTGACATGGTGATCCAACTTGTATAGTTGGATTAACAACTGCCGTAGCCATGTAGATGATACCGCGACACAGTCCAGTGTAATATGTTCGAGGTTTGATGGAATAAGAATTTCTTCAAAAGACGATACGCATGAGTTACTTGTTGGGAATAGCATATTGATGTCACAGCGTCCTCCAAACAGTTCGATATAGCCGCAAAGTTCAATTGTTTTTAGGCCTTTCAACTCCATCATCACATTGGGTTTTGGAATGAATGCGTACAAACATACTTTCCGTACATCTAATCCCGAAGAAAATGTTTGATCAACTACCAATTGGTCTACCCACCACAAATGTTTGGCAAAACGTAGCACTAAGCATTCAAGACAATCAGCTGACGATGCTATTATTTCCTGTAAGTCGTGTACTGGCAAACATAGGCGGCTATTTGCAGTATCATACTCACAGTGATAACATAGTAAGGACCTGACGTTTGAACGGTTACTTTGCAAGATACAGTTTAGAAAATGACAATATTGTGCATAGGTGAAGTAACTATCAGTCAATCTAAATTTAAACAAGGTATCAAATCTATCAACATATAAACCAAGTACTCCGTAGAATGAATAGTAACTTAGTTTTAGATGAATCAAATCGTCATCAATACCATTGGCCTTAGCTGCCATATATCCAGAGATGATCATGTCCTGAAACTCCGTTTGATCAACTCTATTAGAATGTTTGTCCAATAAGTTTGAAAGTTCATTTGCTGCCTGAATGTTCAGTCCGCAAAGGAAATTGAATATCTGAGACATATTGAGCACATCTTCAGAAATGTGTGCCACATACTTCGAAATGACTTCATCAATGACGTGTTCATTGCTGGCGACGTAATATGCAGCAAGAAATTCTTGTACACTTTTATGGATGAACGAACATGTGGATGATCTATGAAGGATACTGGAACATTTTTGTTCTGATAAAATCCCGGACCTGAGGGCAAACGACTTTTGTTCTTCTGATACATATTTAAACAAATGTCTGTCGTCAAACGCTAGAGACATCTCTTTTTCGAACGAAAACAGCATACGAAATGCCAGTGTAGAAATTGCATCAATTGTTTCGATATTTGGCTGTACATAACGTGTTTTTTCAAAACACTGGACTGGTGGCTGTTCGAAGTACCCCATTTTGTCGGTGACCTTTTTAAGCAGACTGTCCAGCAGAATACTGTATATTTCACACGACGATCCTTTCATACGTATTCCGTCTACGAACGAACAAACGACCGAAGTCAGTAACATTGGTTTTGAAAGCAAATCATCAAGCTTGTTTAATTTCACATAATTTTGGAATTCATTAAAACGATCGTTCCAGTTTTCCCTTGCAATGCAACGCAATACGATTTTACTGTATTCACGTGGATCGCTTAGTCCGTCCAGAAATAACCAACTGTCGATTTCGGAGCATCTGATTCGTTCGTCAGTCAATTTCCATGGTCGTGATGTCGTTAGCACTGTACACTGACTGTGACTACTTACCATCAGGCAGTCTCCTTCAAACATGGCCGGACCGACGGACATGTCCTGTAAAATATTGTAAGGTCCGGCCTGTCGGTCCAATTTTACAGGACCGATTGTCCGGTAAAAAAGAGAGAAAGAAATCGTTGTTTTGTCTCGGTTTGTTTACGCCTCTGGTAGTTTTCTGCGTTGCAAAAATAGCGATTGCGTCTTTATACACGTGCTTTTCCGTACCAACGCGCACTTGTTGCTGACGGAATTTTCAGATATCGCTCGAGGGCACTTGATTGGTCCATTTGTGCATTGTCATTATCTGACGAATGCGGGTCAGGACGGTCCAAATCCATGATGGCTCACACCATGACGGCCTAGTCGCTTAACAAGATAATCTGATTATTAAGTGATAAAAATATCAATTTGTGTGTGTGGTATCGCAGTAAATGAAAGAGACAATGAAACGCTGCTAAAATCTTATTGCACTGAGTGCAATTAGAATTAGGCAGTCACCAGTGTCACATTTTCGAAAGTGCATTTCAGTGTTTCTTTCATTTTGGTAATCCACGAAGCATGGATATAAGTAAGCAGTACCCTGCTAATCCATATGCTCCATAATATTTGTGGTTTACCCATTGAGATTTTATGTTCTCTATACAAGTATGATGGTTGTCATTGTGTTTGGAATTATATGTAAGCAGTCTTATTGAAACTGGGCAAATTTTTACAGGACAGTAGGTCCTGTAAAATAGGAAAAAATGCAGGACCTCCTCTTTTTTTACAGGTCCAATCCGCTACTGAATATAATATTAAAATAACCCGGTTTCATTGCTTGGATCAATGTGTTAATGATAAATTTGAGTGAATGTTATTTGTGTTACATGCATGTCAATATTATGAATGATTAAATGCTATAAACTTCAAATACTATCACATACTTTTTTAAGGTCATATCTGAAGTTAAATAATAAAATGTATTATTATCATTAAAATGGCATAGTGCCATACATGGAACTTGTTTTGTGAGTCAGGATATCCGAAATGCCTTTCAGTTTAAAAATATTTCTGCAATATAATCATTACTTACTAAAAAGCAGTTCAATGATTTTTTTTGTTTATTTATACTGTATTAAATAAACAAAAAAAATCATTGAACTGCTTTTTAGTAAGTAATGATTATATTGCAGAAATATTTTTAAACTGAAAGGCATTTCGGATATCCTGACTCACAAAACAAGTTCCATGTATGGCACTATGCCATTTTAATGATAATAATAAATTTTATTATTTAACTTCAGATATGACCTTAAAAAAGTATGTGATAGTATTTGAAGTTTATAGCATTTAATCATTCATAATATTGACATGCATGTAACACAATAACATTCACTCAAATTTATCATTAACACATTGATCCAAGCAATGAAACCGGGTTATTTTAATATTATATTCAGTAGCGGATTGGACCTGTAAAAAAAGAGGAGGTCCTGTATTTTTTCCTATTTTACAGGACCTACTGTCCTGTAAAAATTTGCCCAGTTTCAATAAGACTGCCATCAGGGGTTGTGCTAGTTTCCCTTTAACATCAATCCACTCATCCAGGCCGTCTTGAATAACAAGACATATTTCCTTTTCCATAATTCGCTGAAGAAGTCTATACGCCTTTTTGCGATCAACACCTGAATATACAATGCCGATAAGTTGCTCTTTAATTATCTTTGCCACTTCACGCTCACCAATAGAATCTCTTAAGGTGACAAGGAATACAAATTTAAATTTTTGCAGTGTTCCAACGTCTTTAAAAGAGCTCTCATCGGCATGCTTAGATGACGACTGAAAACCCTTGCACCAGTCCAACACTAATTTTGCAACAAAAGTTGATTTACCAGTACCGGCATCACCCTGTAAGAATATCCGTTGATTTAACTTGGCACATGAACCAAACAAGTCGTTATAATTGCAAATTGAAATTTTCTTGCTTTGATTTCTTTGATAATTTCCCAAGTTAGATGTGCTTGTGGTATCCTGTCGAAGATTCGAGTCATTTTGTTTTAGTCTGTACATTGCTGGAGCAGCGTATATTTCTTGTCGTGAATACATGTCATTACCTGGGTTTAACGGAGACAAAGGCACGTGATTTAGAGTAGAGTTGTAACGCAGGATCACTCGACGGCGAAACTCTGAAAAGTATTACATGCGTGCAACAATTACATGTTGTAGTATTTAAAGAAGATATATAGAAGCAACATATCCATGTTATTGTGTAATACATGTCATTCATTATTTATGAGGTTATAATAACAGAAATTAACGTTTAATAATTTTGTTTGTGCAATTTCGTCCAGCGCGTTTTAATCTGTTCTGGCGATAAGTTTAATTGGCCCATACTGTTTTGGGAAACAAGACGTTAATCTTAATATAAACACAGTGAAACTTAGTCTCCATCACCAAGAGTGGACTCTTATCAATAGCACAGTGCCCTTTATTTAAGGCAAGTGACCCGTCACCACTGCAACACTGTATACAGAAAACTACAGAGAACGCATATCAAACACAAAACACATGTGAATGGATGATCAAAAAGTTACCTTCGACATCCCGTTCGTAGCTTGTTTGATCCGTGTCCAAATTTATTCGTTTAGCCTCCATGTTTTCTATTACCTGTACTCTTGCATCTATCTTACGTGCATCGTTTTCTATTTTTTGTGCGTGTTCTTCGATATTATGCGCCGTCGTTTCTATTTCTTTGACCTTCTCGTCTATTGTTCGTGCTTTTTTGTTTATTTCTCGCCCCTTTTCAGTTACGTTTTCTGCACTCTTTTCTATATTCTGAAGACAGCTTCTCGTATAAATAGTGATCTTATTACGCGCCAAAACGGATTGTTGGGAAACTCGTTCTATGTCTTCATTTGCTCTCTCGTCTAGTTTTTGAAGACAATTGTTCAGTTGCATATTTATGTCATTAAGGACACTTTCAACTTCTTGTGAAAGTCTTTCTCCCGATTTCGTTACATTAACCAATGTTTGTTGTGCATCTTTTAGAAGTTTACCAAGTTCTTCTTGTGTAATTGAAAGGCGGTCTTTCTGAAACTAGATTTACAAATTTTGTATGAGTAAACGGACAATTACTACTACTAACACAATTAGAAGAGTGAGTTGTAAATATGTACTGCTTTGGAAACTTAAAAAAACATACACGTGAATGTTTTATACTAATATATCTTTTAGGCACCCATTTAAAAATATATTTAACCAGTATACGTATTGCCATATTTTAGTTTCAAAACTGTATACGTGAAATACTGTCGTGTGAGTGTGTCTGCCTGTCCATCCATCCGTTCGTCTGTCAGTTTGCATTACACTTACTGCTTGCAACTTCATACATGCAGCTTTAGCTGCAGGATCCTGGGCCAGGCATTGTTGGTCAGAGAGAAGCGCTGTTAGTGTCAGGAAATAGTCCTGCAGATCCGCATCTGTAACCTTGCAGTCGGACGTGTGACGTACTGCTCTGCCTATCTTGCGTGCCTGTAAAATACTCTATTTTAAATTCTAACATGATACTCGCTAATTCTTCTGTTGACAAAGAACAAAATTATCGTTCTTAAACTATCCAATAAACAACGCAAAAAATAGTCCTGATTCCAAGCGGAGCATAGTAAAATATAGTTCTCATTACAATTCCAAAACAATATTTGTCAACTCATGTTAGAATCGAAGTAATTTTCGCACTATCCTAAGCTCTTTGTTAATTGGCAAATAAACAACTCTTTGGCGTTCTGATACGTCGCTATTAAACCACTCGGGCAAATGCTCGTCCGGTTTAATTCCTACGCATCAGAACACTAAATTGCTGTTTATTGGCCGATAAACAACGATAAATAAAAACAATTTGTTAACTTATATGTTGTTTAACGGAAGATATTGCAGATATTATTTTTCAAAACTTTGAAAACAACATTCGACAGTTGGTATACTCGGAACCGTGCATTGTAATAAGAAGACATTTAGTACAACCTTTGTCAGAAGACATTCAAATGTTGCGGGTTGTGTTGCTATTGTGAAGGACAGACACGTGTCAAAATGTACGCAGTTCATCATGACATTAATGACGCCATTGAAGTCCGTTTCATGGATTGAGGAAACACCTGTATAGCCATCGGGAGGCATGAAACACTTAGCTATCTCCCAATGGTTTGTTGCCCAGGACTCAGCATGTGTGTTCCTCCACGATGGCGCCTGATATCTGTGTCGTACAACAATATTGTCTTGAACTTTTTCACACACATTGGCTGGGCAAGGGCGAGGTAGTTTGGAAGTATTGTGGAAGTTGCAGTTTCTTGCATTTCTGCAGATACCCTTCGTAGGACATTTCAGTATGTTCTCTATGGAGCATTGTCCACAACTCATGCCAACTGCTTGACGCACTTTCTGAATCTCTGTATCAACAAAACCTGTTAATGCTTCCTTGGTGATGTTCAGTGCAATGCACGCCTTGAACCAGTTCGTGGTTTCTTGGTCTTTGAAAACATGTGTGTAGTCAGCCATCTCGATACTGTGGTCTCGATCCGTATCAAAAATTGACAATATCTGGCTGCATACCCAATGTCGATTTTGTCTATTAGAAAATGAAGTTTTAAAATATAAAAGGCGTATTGTTTTCATGCTGTGTTTGTTTTGGGATTATTTGCAAACAATTTTTGTTAGCACATCTTTTTCGATGAATTCGCTATATATTTTTAAAAAGCTTTTGATACAAAAAGTACACTGAAATACGTATTTTCTCTTTTAAATAATGTTTTATATATAGATGTCTTCAACATATTGAATGTACAGATAGCATTCACAACAAAGCAATTCTATTGAAAACGTCCTTTACAAAGACAAATTCAGCGGCACGTCTAGTGTTTATTTACTATCACTTATGGTTAACTGAAGAACAAAAATAACAAATCAACCGTTTCAATATTTTCAACAAACGAGGAATTAGGGAGGGTGTGGTTATTTAATATTGAATGACATGGAAAAATGACAATGACATGGAACTACTAATATATTTTTTTTTAAGTTCAAATAACCTTTCCGGCACTGAACAAAGAACTAAGTAAAATGTGATGGTTTCTCAAGAAAAAAAAAGTGCTTCATACAATTATGTACCCTAAATTTTAAATAAGCTTAATGGTTATCAAGACGAGTAAAAAATATTTTTTTCACCTTAACTAAAGAATAAAAATAAAATAATTAATAAATATAACAATAAAAAGAAAGAATAAAAATCAACCGTTGTAATATTTTCATCTAACGAGGAATTGGGTGGGTGGGTGGGTGGGTGGGTGGTATTTAATACTGAATAACATACGATGACATTGAACTACTAGTATATTTAAAGTTCAAATATCCTTTTTGGCACTAGACAAAGAACTGAAGTAAAATTTGATGGTTTATCAATTAAAAAATGTGTTTCTTACAAGCATGTACCCTAAATTTTAAATAAGCTTAACGGTTATAAAGAGGAATACAAAATATAGTGTTACCTTCCTACCAGTTCGTCTTTTAGAGATCCGTATAATCATAACTCGTGAAATCACTTGAGCAACACTGAAACATATATAACATTTCGTGAGTTCCGCAAAATATTTAAAATGAATCTTTAACTATGTTGACTGGTTTATTCGTTTATATATGAAGAAACACCCTAGAAAGATGGTATGTGGCTTGGAAGTTTACAGTCTACAGTGCTGAAATTAACAAATAATTCATTTTACTTATAATATACATATCACTGTTTAAATCCCTACAATAGTATTATAATATTACATACATTTATATGATTACATATATTTTTACAATGTAATTACAATTAACACAGTTGAATAAACAAGTACATGAAATAGGTAAACAATATAGTATTTAAAATGAGTTATTCTATTAAAACATACCTTTGACCCCTTACAACATCATTAATAATATTTTAACAAAATCATTTAAATAAAATACAATAAACATATTTATTTATTTTTACATACAAGCATAGGCTGCTATCACTCTCAATCTGTCTTGCCAATTTAGTGATGCTTGTGTTCCACTTACTGAAGGTTCTGGTTATTTGCTGCAACAAAATGTGATTTGTGAAAAACATGCATTTGCCCCTTTCACAGCCAAAAGAATGAATAAGTTCGAAAATAGATCTCGATAGCAGTCAAATCCAATTGACAAATTCAACCGAATAAACCGTCGCAGCTCACTTAAACAACATTGCAACATGGAAATAAATGAATAAAGAATCAATAAAACGACTGAAAACCTTCTACTTACTTGATGACAATTATATTTTCAAGATTCAATTAGATTCAATAGTTATGAAAAATATTCAGTTGCAAAACAGCAGGAAAAAACGGAAGCGGAAGTCACATGATCAACCGTAAGTCAACCTAACTACCGAATACCGCAATAATTATCGAACAGCTGCCTATTTGCAAAAAGACTAAAAGTATATGGGGGTAACACACTCCCCCTCTTCGAGAAAAGTCGTCCCGACTTAAAACCTGAGACAATATCAAAATATCAAAACAATTCAACACACCTGAGCAGTAACAGAGACCAAAGCTTTCTCTGAAGCAATACCCAAGGCAAACCAGAAACAGAAACACACAAAGAACAATACTCCCCAGACCGAACCTCGACGATAACTTTAAAGGTCCCATGGCTACACTCTAGTAGAATAAAATTTTAATAAATATAAACATATATCTGCATCAACGATAATACTGAAAATGAAATAAATTCATAAATATTTTTTTTTCATTAGATACAGATCTGAAAAGAATCAAATTATGTACAAACTAATTATACATGCATTCATAAAGTTTTTCACTTAAAAATATGTATGTACAAACAAGTTCTTGTTTGCCCCTCCCCTGCCTGAAAAAAAATCAAAATTATAACTGAAACAAAATACAGTTATATATGATGGTATCAAGAATACATATATCTGGCAAAAGTCAAAAACTTATAGTACACAGCATGACCAACATAAAACAAGATAAAAACTAAAACACATGAATACACACATCTACTTATTTATAACAGAAGAAATTAACTTTGCTGTGAGATAGACTTGCTCCATATGAAGTTTTAACAGTTTATCTACAGCTTCCTTATCACTTGCTGTTTGTTGATATACATGGTAGTCTCCAAACCAGTTTGGTTTCTTTCGAACCCTAGACGATCTTCTAAGGCCTTCTTGTCTACTGCTGTATTCAGTATTCCTTACTTCGTTAGTGCCATCTTCGACTTCATTGTCTTCTTCATTATCCTCATTTTTTTTCTCATCATTCCTCTGAGATTCTTGTAGAGAATTTCTTCCTTCCTTACTATCATCCACTTCATCACGCTGGCGGTCTTGAATTTGCTTATCTTCAGTTTTCTCAATTATTTTCTCTCTTTCTTGACTTTCGCTGTGACCGGCTGGTCGACTGTCAGTCCCTGTGAGGGATATGAATCCAACTTCTTCTTCTGAATCTGACTCAGCTTTCTGTTCCTTAGTCCTTTCATCTTTGAATTCCTTTAGTTTCTTCTTTGCATTCTTCAAAGATTTCCTTCTGTCATTTCCCAAACTTCTTGTTTCTTCTGATGCCTCAATCAACAGCAAGTGATTCCGGTGTAATTTCTTAACCTCTCCATCTTCAGACTTTACAAGGTAAACCGGAATATCCTTATTTGGTTGTTCTATGACCTTGTATGGACTTTCCTCAAATGTATCTGCTATTTTATGTTTCCCTTTATGAGCCAATATCTCCACAAGTACTGTATCATTAACTCTCAATTCTGATGCTTTAGCTTTTCTATCAAAGTACTTCTTCTGTTTTATTTTAGATTTTTCCAATGCCTCGTTTGCTATCAATCTTGAAGTATTCATCTTTTCCACTAAGTCCTTCAAGTAATCCGATGTCATAAAACTGGCAACACTCTCTGTTGCAAAAACAGCATCTATGGGCAAATGGCGAGTAACCGGTTGACTCATGTTTCGTTGCATTGTATGCATAGACCAGATGAGTCAAGTATTTTTTCCAGTTTTCTTTTCTATCCGGTTCTAATGTTCCCAGCATGTCGAGAAGGGTCCTGTTGATAGACAGTTGTCCTGGTTTTCTTCATGTCCAAAAGTATACATAATTATTTTATTAATTCGAAGTTAGTTCCTTGGTTTTGCTGGGATACCATAGTGAAGGATGAAGCTGTGTAATAGAGCTTCTGCAGTAGTTTTCGCAGTTTGGTTCTTGGTAGGAACTGCAATTTAATACTTTGTATAGTGGTCAGTTATCACTAAAATATTTCCTTTGCAGGGGTCGACTGTCAAGAAATCCATACACACAAGTTCAAGTGGGAAGGTCGATGTTATGTTAACTAAAGGTGCTTTACTGGTGTTTGACTTTCTTCTAAGGCATCTAGAACAATTTTCCACATGCTAACCTATCTCCACTGTGTAACCTGGCCAATAAAATCTTTCCTTGGCTAATGAAATAGATCTCTCCTTTCCCTGATGGCCAACATCAGTGTGAATTCCCTTCAATACCTGATCCTTGTAGATTTCTGGTAGAACTAATTGGTAAATATCTTGCTCATTTTCTGTAGACTTTCTGTAAAGCAGACTCCTGATCATTACTAAATTCTTGAAATTTCTTGACATTGCCATGTGTTTACTATCAGTTTGTATGGTCTTTGGCTTGGCATACTCTTATAAATGGTAGCTCTTACCCATACTCCAACTATTGGATCCTTTCTCTGTTGGGTCAGTAACTCCCTTATCTCCACTTGGGCCATTGGCGTTGCTGTTTCTGTAACATCTAGAATGTAAGTGAAGCAGAGGGTAAAATCTCTATCAATGGAGAAGTGTGGATTGAATTACAAATGGCTTTAGCTGTACTGTTCTCAAGTCTTATCTGATTGTCCTTGCTCTGTGTCTGGGGGTATCTTGAAAGAATATCTGCATCTATGTTTGTTGAACCAGGTCTGTAAATGATATCAAAGTTATAACTACTAAGAGTAGCAACTCAGCGCTGACCTGTCGCGTCTAATTTAGCAGTGGTCAAAACATGTGTCAACGGATTGTTATCTGTGTATACAGTGATGTGGTTCGGAAGATAATATGAAAATTTCTCTGTTATAGACCATTTCAATGCCAAACATTCAAGTTTGAAAGCGCTATAGTTCTTTTCTGATTTTGTTAAACTCCTGCTTGCATATGCTATCACTCTCTTAGATCCATTTTTGGTTTGATAAAGGACAGCTCCCAATCCTTCAGTGCTTGCATCAGTGTGCAACTCAAAAGGTTCATTGAAGTTTGGATATTCTAAAATTGGTGGTGAAGTGAGGATTTCCTTCAAATGATCGAACGTTTTCTGATGGATCTGTTCCCATTTCCAAGTTGTGTCTGATCCTTTTTTCTTGTATTTCTTTGGTGATGTAGGGGGAAGTAACTCTGCTAAAGGTTTGGTGATTTTAGAAAAGTCCTTAATAAATTTCCTATAGTAACCAGCAAAGGCTAGGAATGATCTTAACTCGTTGGCATTCTTTGGAGTCGGATAGTTCTTAATTTTTTCAATTTTTGCAGGGTCGGTTTCTATTCCGTTTTCAGATACAACATGTCAAAGGTACGCAACGCTTCTCTGTAGAAAGTAACATTTTTCTGCAGATAACTTTATTCCACATTCAGATAATCTGGTAAGAATCAAATTTAGTCGTTCCAAATGTTGCTGGTATTAATCAGAGAAAACAATCAAATCGTCGAGGTAAATTACGCAAATTTTCATGTTGTAATCTCCAAGGCTTTCTTCCATCAGTCTTTGATATGTCGCTGGACTGTTGGTTAAACCGAAAGGCATTTTTCTATATTCAAAGAAACCTAGAGGACCTACCGTCAATGCTGTTCGTTCTTGATGCCCCTTTACTATACTTACCTGATGATATCCACTCTTCATATCTATGGTTGAGAAAAACTTTGCTCCATGGAGACAATCAAATACATCCTCAATCATAGGTAGAGCATACGCGTCTTTAATAATTCTGTTGTTTAACATTCTGTAATCTACGCACATGCGTAACTTGCCATTCTTTTTCCGTACTAATACCACATTCGAAGCCCAAGGTGATTTTGATTTAGTTATGATTCCTCCCGCTAAAAGTTGTTCCAAGTGTCTTCTAACTTCATCAATCATGCCTGGTGGTATACTGCGATGACGTTGTTTAAATGGAGTTTCGTTTTCTAGATCTATCCTGTGTTTGATGAAATCACAACTTCCTATGTCCAAGTCTGATTTTGAAAATATATGTTCATGTTTCTTTAAGAGTTCTTTCAGTTGAGTTTCTTCTTCCTTGTTCAAGTTTTCTCCAATGTGAATGTTGTCAAAGATGTTGAAGTTGTTTTCTTGCTCAATATTTTCTAAGACGGCTTCATCAATGTTGACTGGCTGAAGTTCTGCAATAACGGCTCTAGGTGTTATGTTGACTGTGTTATTGGTGAGATTCAAAAGGTTGACAATAACGGTATCATTTCCATACTGGAAGTTGACCACTCCTGGTGTAATTTCTACAAAATCTGGTAGCTTAGAATCTTTGGTCTTTGTTATCATTGCTGAAGTGGGTTGATGGTAGATCTCCTTGTCAGTATAACACTGGATGTCAATGGACTGGTTAGGACCAAGAGTAATGTTATTCGGAATTGCACTTCTTACAGTAGCTATCCTATCATTGTTCCTTTTCAGCTCTCTGTCTCTTATGGTTAAACATCTAAATGCTAAAAACCATGGAGTATGTAAATCTCCACTCTAATATTTTGGACCAAGTTCTGTTTTGCAATTATTCATAAGCTCTTGTAATATGTTAGTACCAAGCAGCATAGGGGTATTCTTATTGTACTGTGTGTATGGTACAACTAAAAGAAGACATGCCAATGATGCAAGGTTCCTGATCCCTGTATTCATTTCAACTTCTATGTAACCATGATATGGTAATTTGGTTCCACCAGCACATTCAATATTCAAAATGTTGTTCAATGGCTTCAGATGTTTATGTTTCAGATGAGTTTCAAAAAAATGATTTGCGAATGTTGATACACATGATCCAGTGTCGCACAATGCAGTAGTTGGTGTTCCTTCAATATTAATGCTGACTTCTGAAGTTTTTCCAATAAGTTGTGGGTCTTTCTTCAATTGAGTGCCCATATTGTGACCCTTCAAAAAGGCACTTCCTAGTTTTCCGGGCAATCCCGAGCAATATGGCCCCTTCTGTTGCAATTGTAGCAGATTGGTTGGAAAGTGGTTCCAGCAATGGGAGGCTGTGGTCTGTATTCACTACTTTTTCTAGTTCCTCTATCCTCGTGTTAAGTTTTTCCAGAAGAGATGACATTTTATCAATTTGTGTTTCAATTCTATCTTTCTTCTCGTCTGTTTTTACATTCGCATTACATGTTACTGCGTCATTTGGTGTCGATACATTGTCAAGTTCATTTTCTATTGCCCTCACTTCTTTTCTCAATTTATCGTAGTCACTTATACTCTCAAATTTAAAACCTGACAAGTGTTTCAATCTTGATGACCATCCTTGATAAAATACTCTTCTCAATATATCATCTTTCCTTGATACAGCTTTCATTTCAACTGCTTGAGCAAAAATATTTTCCAGTTTGGCACAATATTGTGTAAGGTTCTCTCCCTTTTCCTGTTTGCAGGAGTAGAACATCCGTAGAATTTATTCGTTGGTCTCAATGTCGCCGAATGTGCTTTCAAATTTGTTCAATATCTCAAATATGTTGGCATTTGTTCCAAGTCTTCGAAGTATGTTAGCTGCTTCTCCTTTACACGAGCGACAAATTCCAAGTAAAATGGTCTCATTGTTGTATGACTTCTCTCGAAGCAGGCATCTAACCTCATAGACCCAAGTCTGGTACGTAACTTCACCTTTTCCCTCTTCCCTCTTCTCCGTAAAATATGCTTATCCGTGGTACGTTGACCTGCATCTTTTGTTTTACGGAGGGCTCATTTTCTACATTCTCCTCCTTTACTTTCGTCTCTCCATATTGTGTCATAAACTTTTTGAGATCTTCTGCATCCTTAAGAGGTGGAACTCCCACTTCCTTGAATAACTCAAGCAATTTCTTTTCCTCTTCTGATGCCATATTTCACACAATGTCACAACTTGGAATAAAATATAATAAACTAAAACACAAAATATCACAAGAAAATAATTACATTTTCATGCACAAAAACAGCCAAAAAAACACTAAATGCGTTACAAAAATATAAGAATTCGAAAGTAATGGATTGGGTTCCTAACTAACTATAGAACACAACACTAAACAGAACTCAACTACAATGGTAACTAAATAATCTAGTGGTGTGCACCATACACTAACTAAACTAACTAACACCTACTCAACTACCTGCTACCTATAAATAAGAATCAATTATCTAACTACACGAACCCAACCATCACATAAAATAATTGCCAGAGAAAAATGAACATGTATGTCACAAAAAAAAATTCAAATGTCAAAAGAAAATAAAGTACTAGTAATTAAATGTATTATAATTAATTAAACAATATAATTACTTCTAAGTGTGATACTATTCTTTTAATTAACAACACAAATCAAGGTGTGTCCCTTTAATCAAAACACTGAAGTCTTATAGTGTCCCTTTAATTAAAATAATAATTGACAGTGTCCCTTTAATACAATAACATACAAAATACAGCTGTATCCCTTTATCCCAAGTGTGGTGCCTCTTTATTTTATCATTCAAAACAAAAGGATGCACCTTTAATTGAAACAAAGTAGTGTACCTTTAAGTCTAAAATAAATTACAATAAATACTAAATCAAAGCGTAATATTAATGTGTCAATCTGTCAAAGTATTATTTTGTGTCTCCTTTTCAAGTGAGAAGACAAAATGGCACAAATTAATACATATCCTTAAAATCACAATCAAGAGTTTTCTGAAATTTATAAATATATTAAATAATTACGGGAAAATCCGGATGCAATTTCCTCAAGTCCAGGGGTCTCTCTCTGGCTTGCGGAAAGAGTACCTGTACCCTCAGGCGGGGGAATTTTAGCGTAGCTTTACACAGAAGGGGAAATTTCTACTTAGCAAACGAGTCAAAAATAAAAACTATTATATAAATTTTTCCATATTACTTTATTTAGTCTAACTCTTTACCCGACAACTTTATTCATGAAAATCATCAATAAATTGAATATTATATTAACTAGTCAAATTTTAACCATCTACGGTCTACCACTTGACCATTATAAGATGGAGCAGTGCAACAGATAAATTTTCATGCAATTTATAATTATAATAATAGTTTTTCACTTCCGATTTGTTAAATCGTTTTTTTTAACTTCCAATTTTTAACCTTAATTAATTTTCTTAAACTACTTATACTAATTCTGATAAGTAATAAACTGCGTGTTTGACTGTAAGACACGGTATTTGTGCCTTTTTTCTTTACCTGTTCTGATTACATGTAGCAGAAGCCATTTTCCAAAAACATAAATTACGGTTCCCGGAAAATAAGCTAGCAGTTAACCATATATAAATGAAGTTGTATTATAAAAGCACAAATAATTGGGAACCAGACAAGTCAAAAGTGTCATTTAACATGACTATGTGGTGTTCTTTGGATTTTATAGTTAACCGTTTGGAACGGTGCTTAAGTAAATTTGATCCCCGAAAATTACTCCCATAAACAATACGAAAACAAATTCGATGGCAGTTTATTTAGGGGGAATTTTGGTCTGAAATGGGGGAAAATATATAGTTTTTCGTTGGGGGAATGATGCCGAATTTCGGCATCAAAATACGGAGATCGAGACCCCTGAAGTCTGAAATGCAAAGTCAAAATAACAAATGTGTAATAATTTATAATTATCAGAAATTATCTCAAATAGTGAAATGGAATAGTCATATAAATAACTATAACGCTGAAATATAAACAAGAAACTTATTTGGCAATAATAATGAAATCTCTGGAAAACACAAAATTGGAACAAGCACAGTGAAATCAACTATAGCTTAATTGGAAGGGATCTCAATAGTGAAAACCACCAACCAAATCAAAATTGCACACTAATCCTATTAATCAGACAATACCAATAAAATCCAGAAAATCACAGGATTATTACACCTAACCCAAATCCATAAATTGAATTGAACAAATCAACCTTGAAATCACTGAATAGAAATTACAGACAGAAAGACAGATACAGATTATGGCTGTTATTGAGTCTATACAATAAAATTCTTTAAAACCCAAGTACCAAACATAAATTAGTACGCATGCAAAGGTCGAGAATGCTCAGTTAAATAGAATCATTACCAATAGTGAAATGTGACAATTTTAAATATTTCTTACAAAAATAATCAGTTGATAAACAAGTACATGAAATAGGTAAACGATATAGTACTTAAAATGAGTTATTCTATTAAAACATACCTGTGACCCCTTACAACATCATTAATAATATTTTAACAAAATCATTTAAATAAAATACAATAAACATAATATTTTTTTACTTACAAGCATAGGCTGCTAACACTCTCAATCTGTCTTGCCAATTTAATGATGCTTGTGTTCCAGTTACTGAAGGTTCTGGTTAGTTGCTGCAACAAAATGTGATTTTCAGAGTTTGTGAAAAACATGCATTTGTCCCTTTAATACAAACCGTCGACCATAGACATTGTTTTCACAAGAGCCATTTGCCCACTTGACACACCCGTTATCACCACGTGAGGTTAATCGTGACTGTGTCTTATCGATTTATTACTCGCGTTATCAGCTGAAACTATTTAGATTGTAAACCAGTCTGAGCAGATTTCGCTCTCGCGGGACTTTGGCGTTTTCTTTGTTGTGAAATCTGGTTTTTTCCAGTTTCGAAGTTGGGGGTTTCGGGGTGTTTGAGCCAATTGAGATTTAATTGAGCCAATTTCTAAATTATTTCGCCAATGGCTCAAATGGCGATCGCCAGCGCGAGCCCTGCCTTTGACAGCCAAAAGAATGAATCAAAGAAGTTAGAAAATAGATCTCGATAGAAGTCAAATCCAATTGACAAATTCAACCGAATAAACAGTCGCAGCTCACTTAAACAACATTGCAACATGGAAATAAATCAATAAAGAATCAATACAAACAACTGAAAACCTTCTACTTACTTGAGGACAATTATATTTTCAAGATTCAATTAGATTCAATAGCTATTAAAAATATTCAGTTACAAAACAGCAGGAAGAAAAACGGAAGTGGAAGTCACATGATCAACCCTAAGTCAACCTAACTACCGAAATCCGCATTAATTATCGAAAAGCTGCCTATTTGCAAAAAGACTAAAAGTATATGGGGGTAACACTTGTCACGCTTCTGTGATTTTGTAAAGCGTTTTTGAAACTCAGCTACTTTAGACGCAGCTACAACAAAAGAAGGAATGTTAATTGACCGTGTTGTGATCGAATCAATACCGACATCTCACAGTGGATAGAATTTCATGACGGCCATAATTTCCTTAACAATGCATAAGTCATATTTGCTATTGGTTTTCCGTTCAAAATAAGACCACAGCTTTTTATTTATTGTGTTACGGGATCTCCTGACCTAAGGTAAATAAAAATAAAATTGGAAATAGCAATTTTTTTTTCGACGATCGTAGCGGCATTCCGTATATGAACATAAATATTGGCTTAATGCAACACCGTTTCTGCTCACAATAATGAAGTGCGTCAAGTGATCTAATCATTCGCAAACAAAAGCTCATGAAATTTAAAATGTGAGGTGAATTATCCAAGTTCATCAATTTGCTTCATTGAACACTATAAGAAAATAATGAAGAACAATTTTAACCAAAATCAGATAATAACAAAAAATAAACATATTTTTTAAATAATAATAATCTTGCTCTACATAATTTATTTTTATTATTTTCCCGATTATATTTATCACTTTTTTTTGTTTTATCACTATTTTTATAATTTCCCGATTATATTTATCACTGTTATTATTATTTTATCACTATTTTTATTATTTTCCCGATTATATTTATCACTTTTACTATTATTTTATCACGTTTTTTATTATTTTCCCGATTATATTTATCACTTTTATTTTTATTTTATCACTATTTTTTATTATTTTCCCGATTATATTTATAACTTTTTTTATTTTATCACTATTTTTATTATTTTCCCGATTATATTTATCACTTTTATTTTTATTTTATCACTATTTTTATTATTTTTCCGATTAAATTTATCACTTTTATTTTTATTTTATCTCTTTTTTTATTATTTTCCCGATTATATTTATCACTTTTATTTTCGACCCTCCTGGTAGTCATCTTTTCAGAAATTTCCCGTAACACAAGAAATAAAAAAACTCTTTTCTAATGGTCACTTTCAATAAAAAGACATTTTAAGTATGTGTTCTAACGATACGTCGTGTGAATAACATAAACAAATAATATGCGGAATAACTAGTTAATGGCGGCGCATTCTGTTTCGGAAAAATCAGAACTCCTTTGACATTTGATTCTTGTTTCAGACTGTTTGAGTGTCTGTCTGTCTGTCTGTCTGTCTGTCTGTCTGTCTGTCTGTCTGTCTGTCTGTCTGTCTGTCTGTCTGTCTGTCTGTCTGTCTGTCTGTCTGTCTGTCTGTCTGTCTGTCTTTCCTCATTTGTCCGCAAGCGGATTTGCTTGAAACCTTCTGGGACAATTCAAAATGTACCAATGTATAAATGATTAGATTTGAGAGGTGATCTGGATCACCGTCTGGATCCAGGAATGGTTCTTTTGAAAATGATTTGCGATTGTTTGAAAATGATTTGCCTCATTATGCTTAGTTAACACAACGAAGTAGCACAACACACGTGGTGAAATGGGCTGCTTTTGCGGAGGCGAATTTTATCCTTATCCTTAAAGGGGCGTTTCGACGGCTAATACGATAAAATATTGTCAAAAACAAAATTAAATTTAAAGAAGTATTTATTTAATGACTGCTTCACACATAGGTCTTCTTTTTTTAACCAGTCAGTAAAATATTGTGTTTTTTTAATAATAATAATAACAAATCGTCACCTTGACACTTTGCGCGGGCGCGGGAAATTTAGCAATAGTAGTAAAATCGATATGAATGAAATGTACATGAAGTAGCGCTATGCGCCTGCGCACTATTGATAACCGCACTGTTGCGTGGGAAAGTTCTCACTGAAGTGCGCGATTTTAAAGGCGTTAGTTTGGCATTGTTTTTATTTTTCTTAGCGATTCCACAAATGTATTATTGTTACAAGCAAAATATATTCGAATAAAAAATGAATATGCCTTATTTTAAAGCGTGTCTATATTTACAAGCAAAATACCGTCGATATGCACCTTTAAGTGTAGAAACTTTCTTAACTATGTAATTCCATATGGCAACAATATTGCACACGTTTATATATTTAAATGGCAGAATTATTAATATATATATTTGGCGCGTCGTGGGAAAACCGGTCTTAATGCATGTGCGTAAAGTGTCGTCCGCACAGGCTAATCCAGGACGGCACTTTCCGCTTTTATGGTATTTTCTGTTTCAAGGAAGTCTCTTCTAAACATAAATCCACTTAAGGCGAAAAGTGCCGTCCTGGATCAGCCTGTGCGGACTGCACAGGCTAATCCGGTACGACACTTTACGCACATGCATTAAAACCAGTTTTATCACGACGAGCCACATATGTATTAAAGAATAATGGCAATATACAACCATTTTTAATTTACAAAACAAATAAATACATTAAAAGTGTACACACATTGCTTTCTAGTTTCAATTTATTTTGTAACATGTATTATACTTGCTTCTGAAGTTAATTGGCCGATAAAGTGCAATAAACTGAGCAACTGACCCTGAAGTATTTAATTATTAAATTATTAAACGGTTTCCAACTACAAATGCTTTATAATTTCTTAGGCGTAAAGAATATGTTTGTTTCAGGTCACATGCCCCCCAAAACATAGGGTAGGTAGGAAATTATTATTTATTATGATTATTTTTAATTTGGTAAATTGTCAACTTGAAGCTCCTTAAACTGAATGAATATTCAAAACATGTCTCTAATATCATAAAACATTGTTTCGAAGTGGATACTATCAAAACGAAACACTTATTTATCCCCAAAACATGTAAATATTGGAAGAAAGTAAAGTAACCAAAAAATATCTGACCCACTCAATAAGATGTTCTAGGGTCGGGGCATTTTTTTAGGGTGCGTCGGGTAACCTGAAACAAACATATTTTTAAGCCTTTGTATTACATTTGTACATCATCTATCAATCTAAATAATTGGAGAAAACGATGTCTTGTTGAAGATTTTATTTAAAAGCATTCAATGTCTTGAAAATGACAAAGCAGAAGTTAATGTTTTGAACTCACTGGCATAAAACATACAAAGGAAATCATATTATATAAATTTTACTGACAAAATGTGCGCTTATCAATCAAGCTTGCACGTACGATAAATACAGAAAAAAATATATCCATGCAGATTCATTAATTGCCGTTGAGATTTGATGGTGATTATGCTGGTGTCATAATGGTGATGATAATGATGATGATGATGATGATGATGATGATGATGATAATATGCATGATGGTGACGACGACGATGATGATGATGATGACGATGATTGTGGTGGAGATGTTCATGACGCTACTGATGAATAGAGATGAATAAAGTTAAACTTGATGTTAGAACTAAATTGTCCTTATTTGACTCACTTGTTGTACCTATTCTGTTGTATGGTTCTGAAATTTGGGGTGTGTATAAAGCTAGTGAAATCGACAAATTGCATATTAAATTTTGTAAACAGATATTGGGTGTACGACCTCAAACTTCAAATGTAGCTGTATTAGGTGAGCTTGGAAGATTCCCTTTATCAATCATATGTAAACAGAGGGCATGAAATTACTGGTTTAAGATTGTGAACAATCCTAATTCACTTATGTATAGTATTCTTGACGAACAACGTATTATGTACAATACCGAAGCTGTTGATACAAACAACTGTGGAAATGCTTGGTGTTTATCTTTAAAGAAACTGTTAGATATGCTAGGTCTGGGAAATGTATTTTTCAATATAAATTCTGTAAATAACTTTCGTTCTATGACAGAACACAGGTTAAAAGATCAGTATGTTCAGCACTGGTTTCAAACATTGAACAGTCAACCAAAGTTAGATTATTATAAATTGTTTAAATCAGAATTTAAATTTCAAAAATACTTAGATGTTGTACAAAATAATAAATTAAAGCAACAATTATCAAGATTTAGATTGTGTTCACATAACTTAGAAATAGAGAGAGGTAGATTTAATAATATTGTTAGAGTTGATCGTAAATGTAAATTATGTAATTTAAATATTGTAGAATCAGAATACCACTTTCTTCTTTGTTGTCCAGCATATAGAGAATTACGAAAGAAATATTGGATTCCGATTAATTGGCCTAACCTTATGAAGTTTAAAAATATTATGTCATGTCAAAATGTCTCAGCGATAAACAATGTATCTAGATTTATTTCACATGCAATGAATCTCCGTGACGAAAAATTAACAGCTCTTGCTGCTTCTTAATAATACAATGTTTATACGTTATGTATATTGATATAGCTACCTTGACTTTCATAGCTATGCTTTGTATGAATTGTGTTTGTGAATATATATATATTGTTATGGCCAAAGTCTATTTGCCGATTTGCCAATAAACTTGAAACTTGTGCAATTTTGGTATTTAAATTATTAACAAAAACATGAATGTTTGAAGTATACAGTTCTTTATTTTCCTATTCAATTCAATGTTAAATCTTATCATCGATGTATAGTGAATAACATGTTACTGTCTGGTCTTGTGTAATATATCAGGTGAGGCTTAGAATAATATAACGGCGAGGCTTGCCGAGCCGTTATTTTATTCGTGCCGAACCTGATATATTACACAAGACCAGACAGTAACCTGTTTTTCTATTTATCATACCACTGTTTTCTAAAAATTACCCCAAACGAGCTGATTTTTTACACATTTAAAACTAAGAACCGCGCTGATTTTATTGAGCCGGCTTTTACACGTTCACGTACATGTAGTTATGGATTTCTAAAAGTTGACTGGATAATACCTTATTATCAACATTTCGTAAGGATCGCTACGAATACAGAAATTACACACACGTCTATTAATATAATATTGGAAACGCAAACTGAAATGGATTGCAACGGTCAATTTCATCGGAGAACACGCATCGACGATTTGTTTTGAGACGTCATTTTCATGGTTTTGGAGTTGTGTATTGAAATTGACTTTATGAAGATCGTTTTAATAATGACTATAACGTGTTAAATTTTTGGTCAAAACATGTTTCAGACTCAACATAAACTGATTTTGTGTAGTGACTTTTAGTGCATTTATTTAAAATGTATTGAAATAACTGTGTATGAGGATTTATTGTTCCATTGATGACGTCATACCACTACCAAAGTGCGGGTTTATGTAAATAGTTAGAAAATAACGTTGTTGTGATTGATTACGATTAAAAATAACAAACTATATACGTTCTTGGTATGAAAATGTTTGTTTTGTTAAATCTGATTCATTTTTACTGAAAATGTTGACTTTAGGAGTTGATTTCAAATAATATGACGTACCTCCAAACATTGACTGATATAAACGCTACTGACCCGGATATAACAAATATATCAGGCACCTTTGTATCAAGCCGATATCAGCATAGTGGTATGATAAAGATCGATAGCGACCGTTGGATTGCATTGAAAGTTGGATATGGCTTTTCAACGAATCTGATTCCATGTAGATTTCTATGATTGAAAATTAATTCCATACACAATGCAGCCTAGTAGTTTGATATAGACTGCCTCCAAAGGAGTTAGGTCAATACGTTTTTATTCAATTAAGAAAACCGCGGTAGTTGCGATTTTCGTAAGAGAAATAATGTTTATAGGTTCAATTTTATAAAAGAATTCCCAAATTAATGATAATGCAAAGAGCAGTGCTGGTAGTTTGAGCGATAAAGGGCGGTAGTTAAAGCGATACTGCCGATTTGATCGCCCCCGGGATTTCAAACGTCACGGCCGATTTCGGAAAGGTGGGGTCAGGCGATGCGGCCGATTTCGAAGAGGTGGGGGTCGAACGGAGCGGCCGATTTCGGGGGGGGGGGGGGCTAAGGGGTCAGATTGGATGGATCTCGGAGAGGGGAGTTCGAGCCAATTTTGGTCGCGGGGGTGTAGTCCGGGATGCCGACATGCATTCAAGAAATCCTGCGGGAAACCCTGATGATGAACATGCTGGAGGTGGTCGTTGTTGTGATGATGGTGAAGTGCTGGTTATGATTTGAACAGTAAACTTTTAATCATACTAAACCAACTATATAATAAAAATGATTTTCATAAATAGTATACCTTTTCAAGTATTTGTCTATCAACATCAATAACAAAGAACCACTACTACTTCAAGATTTCCGGGGTATATTTTATATATTATGCATTAATATCAGCAGAACATAACTATGCAAGTTTTCGTTTCTCACCTGATGTACATTTTGATACATACCAGGTCAATTCAAGGCAAAGATTTATTAGCTTATGTAACATAGTGGCCTTATGCGGCTATATATATGTTATAATATGTAATAAATAAATAATTATCATTAAAATTATTTGTTCATTAATGTGTAATGTTGTAAAATCATTCTCGCTGCAACAAGATGAAATATAACGTTCTTTAACTACTCATATAATGGGGATGTATATGACGGTTTACTACTGGCATGTTTTCAAAACCAGATATGTGAAATGTCAAGTATTGGACTTCATGGTATGTGCAACGCAACTAACGCCTTTGATTGTAAGTGAACGCCATGTGTTTGCAACACGTGTTGTTAAGGGAAAAGTCAATTTGACTGGTACAATAATATTAGTTATTGTCAATATGTTAAGTATACAGCACTTAAGAACTGTAAATGAGCATTTGATTAGAACGTATGGACTAAAATATATATTTATTAATAGCTACATGATGGGCACTTTGCACAAACTATTAACAGTTAGGAAATTTTTGGAATTGCAGCTGGAATGTCGGTCACCTTTGTGATTGCTATACATACTGAGTGTTTCAGAACATCTTAGATTCAAAGATTCAGAGATCGTTGATTTGAAGGGATTATATTTAGATGAGATTATTATTAAAAGTTAAAAAGACAATGGGTATTGTTGTGATATATTGAACGCGAAGTACTAAAATATTACAGTGATTACGGTACACGTATTGAAAAGAACATTGCCAAAACATAAAGTAAAATATACGAAGATGACACGATGCAACGTGAATGAACATTTATTTATACTGATATTTCCCTATAAAAAGGACAAACCTCATGCATATATAGTATACGAAAATATCAACGATAATAAAAGCTGTACGGATCTAGTGGTGTTCAGAGGGGACAAGCGCGGATACAGGGTTTTGAGTTAGAGTAGGCAGACATATTCAGTAAATGCCAACAAACTGTTTTTTGACTCTCTACATGAGGGAAAGATATCGCAAAGTGCAATGTCGACAAATTTGAACATTTAATGTACCACATCACGGATTTGATTGTTACAATAAATTGATTGAATAACACGTCAGTTGAAATGCCAAGCTTTAGGTAATGTTGAGGAATAAAAAATCGAAAGTTGGACGATTTTAGAGCGGATGTAGCCCGCTTCCACCCTCTCTTAATCATCTACCAGAGGTATAGGGTGGTACGTTTCATTATTAAAACGTTTCCCGTCAGAAACGCTTTGAAGCGACGTACGATGTTGGTGCTAATTTGTGTAACGCGACATCCGCGTAAAAACGCCGTCACGTTAAGTTTGAAATCACACAATTTGTTTTATCGCACGGTATTAAAATGATAAACTATTTTTAACGAAATGTAGGCTTGCTAGCTGGAACGATATTGGCCCGATGTCGATCCAATATCTATCCGATATGCAATGCTTCGATGAAGGCCCGATCAAATGCCGATGGGCAAAATGTTGATCGGATAGATATCGCGAGCGATATATATCCGATATCCAGAAAATATCGGATAGATATCGGACCAATGTAGGCTTGCTGGCTGGGGATTACATGAACAACTTTCAATTATTGTATCATGAAAGCTTATTTATAATTATGTTTTTACATTTACATAGAAGACAATACAGATAATACAATCGTATGCGTACAAGGTGGAATTAAAAACAATTTAATGCGGGAGTCTTTAATTATCGGAGTCTTTAATTAAAAATGCATTCAACTTCCTCAAAGAAGGAAATAATGTTGAAATGCCGGAATTCTGTGATTTACATGTGTACAACATCGATCAGATTTAAATAAGATATTAAAAATTTATTTCCTGTTTACATAACATAGCAGGAGTTACAGCTGACAAGAACAATATAAATATTGTAATTGTATTAAAGACAATATATTAGTTCATGCTATGCTGTCAATGAGTAGAGAATACCATTTAATGATAACCCGATAATTTCACTCTAGGTCGAGTGAAATGATAACGTTTGTTCATTTCACCCATTATTTTTTGACAGTATGTGATTACCCTAATCGTCAGTGTAAACACCGGCCTTTTTAAACAACAGAAAACATATAATAAAATTCAATACAAATATAATTAAGCGACAACGAGGCAGTAAGAGTGGCACTATTTTCCCACCACAACAGTGATCGACAATTTTCAAATCATAATGACGTCACATTTATGACGTCATAATAAACAAATCTTGTGACGCTTCAGCATATCTCGCGCATTTTTTTATTTATCGTTCAAAAACATGAAATATAAAGAAAATTTGTTTAATACAGCGTAAGTGTTTATTTCACGAGTGGCGCACTCGTTAAAATATTGTTTCTATGACCACTCATGAAATAAAATACGATCTTAAGCTGCATTAAGGTAGAAAGATCCTTATTACTCGCGAAATATCGGTTAACTTCGGCCCATTCGCCACTTACCGTAAATCTAATCGATCTGATCCGAAACAGAAATTATTTTCGCGAAATAAACATTACTTTTCGGATGTTGAGTTATTTTATGCTTATTTGTCTTTAAAGATGAATGTAAAAATGTAGTTTGAAGAAAAAAAAGGTACTCTGACATGGGGAATACCTTTAAACGACATCATTGTTGGGATTTTCTGTTTACATTTAATCATGACATTTTCGCGATATTTCTGGTGTATTTGCTTACACTTAAGTTAAAATAGTTATAAATAAACGTCCAAGGATTAATAGTATTATTGAACATAATTATTCGTACATAAAAACATATCTGCGTAAAGGAGATTCGTGCTCCTTGCTGTGAAATAACATTCGTTCACACCAAAAACTTGGAAAAATAGTCAGTCGAGGTGAGGGAAGAGCGGGACGTCGGGCGATCGAGTTCGGTGTTCTGTTGGATAATTTCAAATACTGTTCATTGTGAAAACTTGGGCCTGTTCCACTGTGGAATTTTGACGAGATCTACCGCTGTAAAAAAACATCTGAAATTGTGTATCGGCGAAATGATGAGAATGGTGTAAGAGACACCTTTTTATCCAAAAACAGTGACATTTTACCAATAGTTACAAGCGTCAAGCAGGGTCTTGATGAAGTTATCACACAGATTTGCCAGTGTTTTGAAACTTTTTAACCCAATGTAATGAAAATGTGCATTGAATTTTCTGAAACACACACATATAAAAAATGTTTATTATTTTTCTGAATTTGGTAACCAAGGATATGAGAACCTCAGCTAGTTACACTTGTATTTAAAATGTTTACACAAAACTCTATTTCTTTAACATTAATGCAAAAATAATTCATTTAATATCGATACTGCTAATACATTATAATTATAAGAGAAAAAATTATTTTGACATAGAAGGAAAATATTTGCTTGTTTACTTGTCTTATTTTTCATATTTTTTTTATAACATAGGGTTGCTTCAGTCCAAATGTTATACCTTGAGATTTTTGTGGTGAACCTATGTCAATTTATGCCTTTTTCCTTTCAGATAAGGTTATACTATATTTTGGTATTACTGATTTTGACATTCTATGAAATAAAAGTTAAACAAAAATTACAATAATTGGTGTTTGGCGTATTTTTACTGTAAAGAAATCTGTTGTTTTTTACCATATGATTAGCCAAATTTAATGCAATAAGTATTGTTGGTCATATTTAGTACTTATGTTTGTTATACTTTTTCATAAGATACACCTTTAACGTATAAATTACAGCTAATCGGAAATAAATAAAATACATTTGACAATATGTCAGTCATTTTTGTAAGTGTACCCCATCTAAATTTTAGGTTGAAGTAGAACAATTAGGGGTTATAAGAAATATCGCATTTTTGTCAAAACGTGTGGTTAGATTTTGTTTATATTTCACAGTTTAGCCTCATAATAGATTTAATTATCAAAGATAAGAAGAGAATCAAGGTCTGAAAAAAGTCCCATTAGGGTCTTTCCACCTTAAACAAACATCCTCTAAATGTTAGTTGACTTTCCTAACTATAGATATTCTGGTATTCTGATTGAGATATTCTGGTATTGTGATGGAGATATTCTGGTATTATGATGGAGATATTCTGGTATTCCGATGGAGATATTCTGGTATTCCGATGGAGATATTCTGGTATTCCGATGGAGATATTCTGGTATTCCGATGGAGATATTCTGGTATTCCGATGGAGATATTCTGGTATTCCGATGGAGATATTCTGGTATTCTGATGGAGATGGAGATGATTATGTTGATGAACATTTCAATGAGGACGATGACGACGATGACAACGAGTGTTACTTTCCTAGTTTTACACAATTAAACGAAAACAAAAATTAGCAGTCTTGGACTTACTTCATACAACAGTTTTACGCCTTGATATCAGCACAGCGCTTATATTAAATGCACCAAATTACAAACATTTAATTCAGTAAATATAAATATAATACAGTCTTCAATTGCTGATTGCGAAACTATCTGTTAATCACAAGTTCTATTCTAATTAAGCTTTGATTTCTTTTGTTCAGAACCATTTGACATCGTCTTCTGTGTCAATTAAACAACCATAGAACATATTAAAAGACTTCAGCAAAACGCCAGCATATTTCCTTCCTTCAAGTTCCTGTTTTATGGTTTTGTATTCTTCCACATCAACTTCTTCATATTCGAAAACCAGCCTACATTCTAGATTATGATCCAATGTGGAAAATATATCCAACAAATTGCGTAATTCACTTGGTGCCAAGATGTCATAAGTAAAATGTACAAACGAAACTGACCGCGGTAACTGATTCTCAAAATATCTGGTAACAAAGAGTCTTAATCTTTCCAACTTCGTAAGCTCTGCTTATAAATTGTCATACTCAAAGTAATACAGATAGAGATTATGTATATGCAAGCCGCGCAATGCTTCGTACAATCCGAAACAGTCCCTTCGAACCTTTAAGCTTACATAATTGGCACACGAACCTAAAATGTCATTAACAGAGTCTGAATAAATGTGTTTTTTTGGGTCGGATGGCATAGAGCTAATCTTTTCAGACTGTGTTATGTCACAATCATCAATCGCACATCTAACATGGTGATCAAACGTGGATAGTTTAATTAACAATTGCCGTAGCCATGTAGATGAAACCGCGACATTGCGCAATGTAATATGTTCGAGTTTTGATGGAATAAGAATTTCTTCAAAAGACGATACGCATGAGATACTTTTTGGGAATAGCATATTGATGTTACATTTTCCTGTACAAGTTATGTTAAAATGGCAAAGTTCAATAGTTTTTAGGCCTTTCAACTCCATCATCACGTTGGGTTTAGGAATGAATGCGTAGTAAATTACTCTCCGTCCATCTAATCCCGAAGAAAATGTTTGATCACCAACTACCACTTGCTCTACCCACCACAAATTTTTGGCAAAACGTATCACTAAGCATTCAAGACAATCAGCTGATGATGCTATTATTTCCTGTAAGTTGTGTACTGGCAAACATATGCGGCTATTTGCAGTATCATACTCACAGTGATAACATATTAAGGACCTGTCGTTTGAACGGTTACCTTGCAAGATACAGTTTGGAAAATGACAATATTGTGCATAGCTGATGTCAGTCATATTTCCATATAGATCACGAAATAAACGAAAGCTACGGCGAAATGAAAAGTAACTCAGTTTTAGATGAATCAAATCGTCATCAATACCATTGGCCTTAGCTGCCATATATCCAGAGATGATCATGTCCTGAAACTCCGTTTTATCAACTCTATTAGAATGTTTGTCCAATAAGTTTGAAATTCATTTGCTGCCTGAATGTTCAGTCCGCAAAGGAAAATGAATATCTGAGACATATCGAGCACATCTTCAGAAATGTGTGCCACATACTTCGAAATGACTTCATCAATGACGTGTTCATTGCTGGCGACGTAATATGCAGCAAGAAATTCTTGTACACTTTTATGGATGAACGAACATGTGGATGATCTATGAAGGATACTGGAACATTTTCGTTCTGATAAAATCCCGGACCTGAGGGCAAACGACTTTTGTTCTTCTGATACATATTTAAACAAATGTCTGTCGTCAAACACTAGAGACATCTCTTTTTCGAAAGAAAACAGCATACGAAATGCCAGTGTAGAAATTGCATCCTTTTTTCGATATTTGGCTGCACATAACGTGTGTTTTCATAACACTGGACTGGTGGCTGTTGGAAGTACCCCATTTTGTCGCTGACCTTTTTAAGCAGACTGTCCAGCAGAATACTGTATATTTCACACGACGATCTTTTCATGTGTATTCCGTCTACGAACGAACAAACGACGGAAGTCAGTAACATTGGTTTTGAAAGCAAATCATCAAGCTTGTTTAATTTCACATAATTTTTGAATTCATTAAAACGATCGTTTTCCCTTACAATGCAACGCAATACGATTTTACTGTATTCACGTGGATTGATTACTCAGTCCAGAAATAACAAACTGTCGATTTCGGAGCATCTGATTCATTCGTCAGTCAATTTTCCTGGTCGTGATGTCGTTAGCACTGTACACTGACTGTGACTACTTACCATCAGGGGTTGTGCTAGTTTCCCTTTAACATCAATCCACTCATCCAGGCCGTCTTGGATAACAAGACATATTTCCTTTTCCAAAATTCGCTGAAGAAGTCTATACGCCTTTTCGCGATCAACATCTGAATATACCGTGTCGGTAAGTTGCTCTTTAATTATCTTTGTCACTTCACTTTCACCAATATAATCTCTAAAGGTGACAAGGAATACAAATTAAAATTTTTGCAGTGTCCCAACGTCTTTAAAAGAGTTCTCATCGGCATGCTTAGATGACGACTGAAAACCCTTGCACCATTCCAACACTAATTTTGCAAAAAAAATTGATTTACCAGTACCGGCATCACCCTGTAAGAATATCCGTTGATTTAACTTGGCACATGAACCAAACGAGTCGTTATAATTGCAAATTGAAATTTTCTTGCTTTGATTTCTTTGGTAATTTTCCAAGTTAGATTTGCTTGTGGTATCCTGTCGAGGATTCGAGTCATTTTGTTTTAGTCTCTACATTGCTGGGGCAGCGTATATTTCTTGTTGTGTATACATGTCATTACATGGGTTTAACGGAGACAAAGGCACGTGATTTAGAGTAGAGTTGTAATGCAGGATCACTCGACGGCCAAACTCTGAAAGTATTACATGCGTGCAACAATTACATGTTGTAGTATTTATAGTAGATATATAGAAGCAACATATCCATGTTTTTGTAATACATGTCATTCATTATTTATTGGGTTATAATAACAGAAATTGACCTTTAATAATTTTGTTTGTGCAATTTCGTCCAGCGCGTTTTAATCTGTTCTGGCGATAAGTTTAATTGGCCCATACTGTTTTGGGAAACAAGACGTTAATCTTAATATAAACACAGTGAAACTTTAGCTCCATCAGCAAGAGTGGACTCTTATCAATAGCACAGTGTCCTTTATTTAAGGCAAGTGACCCGTCACCACTACAACACAGAATACAGAAAAATACAGAAAACGCATATCAAACACAAAACACATTTGAATGGAGGATCAAAAAGTTACCTTCGACATCCCGTTCGTAGCTTGTTTGATCCGTGTCCAAATTTATTCGTTCCATGCACTTGATAGCAGAACCCGCCATGTTTTATAACTCTTGCATCTATCTTACGTGCATTGTTTTCTATTTTGTGTGCGTGTTCTTCAATATTATGCGCCGTCGTTTCTAATTCTTTGGCCTTCTCGTCTATTATTCGTGCTTTTTTTGTCTACTTCTCGCCCCTTTTCACTTATGTTTCTATCTTTTCTATATTCTAAAGACCGCTTCTCGTATAAATAGTGATCTCATTACGCGCCAAAACTGATGGTTGGGAAACTCGTTCTATGTCTTCATTTGCTATCTCGTCTAGTTTTTGAAGACAATTGTTCAGTTTGCATATTTATGTCATTAAGGACACTTTCAACTTTTTGTGAAAGTCTTTCTCCCGATTTCATTACATTAACCAATGTTTGTTGTGCATCTTTTAGAAGTTTACCCAGTTCTTGTGTAAATGAAAGGCGGTCTTTCTGTAACTAGATTTACAAATTTTGTATGAGTAAACGAAAAATTACTTTTACTAATACAATTAGTAGAGTGAGTTGTAAATATGTACTGCTTTGGAAACTCAAACAAGAGGGCCATGATGGCCCTAGGTCGCTCACCTAAGTTTAAGGCATCATAATGGCTAATAACAAGAGGGAAAAATGGCACTAAACGCCTTACCTGAGTATTACGATCTGAGACTTGAAGTTTCAAAAGTTTTTTTAGTCTATATAAACCATGTGACCCACAGGGCATGGCCAACTTGTACCCCAGGGGCATAATTTGAACAATATTTGTAGAGGACCAATATACAATGTTACATTACAAATACGAAAACACTGCGGTTTCAGGAGATTTTAAAGTCATTTGGCTATTTAAGTCTACATAAACAATGTGACCCCAGGGCATGGCCATTTTTGACCCCAGGGGCATCGTTTGAACAGTCTTTATAGAGGACCACTATACAATGTTTCATACCAAATATGAAATCTCTGGGCCTTGCATTTTCAGAGCAGAAGATTTTTAAAGCCATTTTGCTATTTAAGTCTATATAAACCATGTGACACCTGGGGTTTGCCCAGTTTTGACCCCAGGGGCATCATTTAAACAATCTTTATAGAGGATCACTATACAATGTTTCCAACCACATATGAAACCTCTGGGCCTTGTGGTTTCAGAGGAGAAATTTTTTAAAGTCATTTGGCTATTTACGTTTATATTAACCATATGAGCCCCGGGGTGTGGACAGTTTGACCTCAATTGAACAACCTTTGTAGAGGACCACTATACAATGTTACATACCAAAATTTGAAACCTTTGGACCTTGCGGTTTCAGTGGAGAAATGTTTAAGTCATTTTACTATTCAAGTCAATATAAACCATGTGACCCTCGGGATGTGGCCAGTTTTGACCCCCAGAGGCATAATTTGAACAATCTTTGTAGAGGACCACTATTAAATGTTACATACCCAGGCCTTTCCCCAGGATTTTGCTAAGGCACAGGGGCAAATAACCGCGGTTGGGTGCGGGGGTGGGAGGGAGGGTATCCCATTCGACGTTAGATTTTTAAAAACTTTTTATGTGTACTAAATCAAAATCTACAGTTCTTCAGATCTAACAGAAGCACAACAATAACAGCCTTTTGATATAGTTTTTTTTGTCTTTCTTTTGTTTCCCAATGACATAACATAATCATAAAATCCACACACTATTAAATTTATCAAGGAAACACAACATAAGTGGCAAAAGTAATGTAACCTAGATAATGACACGGTTTACCTAAATGTATACCTCTTTCAATGAAGTTATTGGCATATTGTCACAAAATTATCAGAAATGACTTTAAACAAAGATTTATTATATACATTTCATGTCTGAAATGTTCACGTCTTCCACTATCCAACACTTATATCCAACACAAACATTTCATTTTAGTGCAAACCCTGTACACAAATTTAGAAAGCTGTCCTTCATGGTTTCTGCTGGTGCCACATGTCCAGCAACATGTTGATGAGGTATAGTGTTCATGTCCAATATCTGGTACTAAAAAGTTGTTCTTCTGAAAAGAGGTCCTTGGGTGGAGGCTGCCAACAAAGCATTAAGAACTTTGTTGGAGAGACATGATATGTGTGTAGTTTTTTGTGTGCTGCACACATTTAATTAAACTGTAAAAAATGAAAGGTTTAAAGTAGATTACTAGACTTTAGGCTATATGCTACGTGTTTCTGTACATGCTGGTGAAACAGACTGCAGTGTCAGAGCCACAAACTCGATTGCTGTATTACCTTGTCTAACAAAAAATTGTGCAGTTCCACCTAAGTTAAACTAGATATAGATATATTGTTATCATTTCATATTTGGCATATAATTATTAAATTAGAAATATACACTTCGCCTGTAAACAAATTCAATGTAGTAGATCTAAAGTGAAAATGTATGATATAAGACGGTCTTATATACTAAGACTGATTGAATACATTTCATACACATTGCCTAAACATTACATCCAGTTAATTTACTTACACATCAACATGATTGAGCATGCTGGTGTGTAACATTTTCTATGCATTTCAATGGTCATCTCTAACGATTCTCTAAAGCACCCTCACAACACTGTGTAACTGGCTAGCTGGTTTGATAAGATCTAAAAACAGCACACTGTATACCTGGCTGGAATGTCGCCTGCTGTGTTGATTTTTGAGTGTTGGAGGCTTATTGAAATTATAGTGGTGTATATACAATGTGATCCCCGAGGTGTAGCCAGTTTTGACCCCTGGGGCATCATTTGAACAATCTTTTTAGAGGACCACTATACAATGTTAGATACTAAATATAAAACCTCTGGGCCTTGCAGTTTCAGAGAAAAAGATTATTAAAGTCATTTTGCTATCTAAGTCTATATAAACCATGTGACACCAGGTGTGTGGCCAGTTTTGACCCCAGGGGCAGTTTGAACAATCTTTGTAAAGGACCACTATACGGTGTTACATACCAAATATGAAACCTCTAGGCCTTGCGGTTTCAGAGAAGATTTTTTAAGTCATTTTGCTACATAAGTCTATATAAACCATGTGACCCCTGGGGCGTGGCCAGTTTTAACCCCAGGGGCATCATTTTGAACAATCTTTGTAGAGGACCTCTAGAGGATGTCACATATCAAATATGGAAGCTCTGAACCTTGCGGTTTCATAGAAGATTTTTTTAAGTTTTCACTTTTTATAACTATTTTTAGCTTTGATTACCTACATATTCAGCGAACCGGAAAGATTTGAATAACTCCGAAAGAGGTCCACCCAAGGATCATTCCTGTGAAGTTTGGTGAAAATCTGCCATGCGGTTTAGGAGGAGATGTTGTTTGAATGAACAGTGTATGACGCACGCACGCACGCACACACGCTCGACGGACAACGGGCGATCACAAAAGCACACCATGAGCACTTTGTGCTCAGGTGAGCTTAACAAACAACACACACGTTAATGTTTTATAATAGTATATCTTTTAGGTACCCATGTAAAAATGCATTTAATCAGTATACGTATTGCCAAATTTTAGTTTCGAAACTGTATATGTCAAATTCTGTCGTGTGAGTGTGTCTGCCTGTCCATCCATCAGTTCGTCTGTCTGTTTGTATTAATGTCCGAGCATTACACTTACTGCTTGTAACATCATACATGCAGCTTTAGCTGCAGGATCCTGTGCCAGGCATTGTTGGTCGGAGAGAAGCGCTGTTAGTATCAGGAAATAGTTCTGCAGATCCGCATCTGTAACCTTGCAGTCGGACGTGTGACGTACTGCTCTGCCTATCTTGCGTGCCTGTAAAATACTCTTTATTTTAAATTGTAACATGATACTCGTTAATTCTTCTGTAGACAAAGAACAAAATTATCGTTCTTAAACTATCCAATAAACAACGCAAAAGGAGTCACGATTCCAAGCGGATCATAGTCAAATATAGTTCTCATTACAATTCCAAAAATATCTTTGTAAACTCGATGTTTATCGGCCAATAAATAACTCTTTGTCATTCTGATGCGTCGCTATTAAACCACTCGGGCTAATGCTCTTGCGGTTTAATTCCTACGCATCAGAACACTAAATCGCTGTGTATTGGCCAATAAACAACGATAAATAAAAACAATTCCTAACTCATAAGTTGTTTAGATATTGCAGATGGTATAGTTGAATACTTCGGAAACAACATTCGACAGTTGGTATACTCGAAACCATGCATTGTAATAAGAAGACTCGTCCATTGAAAGCCAGAAGGGCTTATCAGCCTTCTTTGCACATATGCTGATAGGACCTTTTGGCAATCAATGGACGGAGTACCACCTTTGTCAGAAGACATTCCAATATTGCGGGTTGCGGTGCTATGGGGAAGGACAGACACGTGTCAAAATGTACGCAGTTCATTATGACGTTAATGACGCCATTGAAGTCCGTTTCGTGGATTGACGAAACACCTGTGTAACCACCAGGAGGCATAAAGCACTTGGCTATCTCCCAATGGTTTGTTGCCCAGCCCTCAGCATGTGTGTTCCTCCACGATGGCCTCTTGTATCTAAGCCGTTCAACAATGTTTTGTTGGACTTTATCACACACATTGGCCAAGCAAGGGCGAGGTAGTTTTGCCGGCTGGTGGAAGTTACAGTTCTTCGCATTTCTGCATATACCCTTCGTAGGACATTTGAGGATGTTTTCTATGGAGCATTGTCCACAACTTTTGCCAACCGTTTGATGCACTTTCTGTATATTTGTATCCACTAAACTCGCCAATCCCTCCTTGAGGATGTTCAGAGCAATGCACGCATTGACCCAGTTCGTGGTCTCTTTGTCATGGAACACTTGTGTGTAACCTGCCATCGCATCTCATTGGTCTTGATCCATTTAAAAAAAATCACTATATCTGCATGGCTGCATACACAATGTCGATTTTGTCTACAACAAAATAAAGTTTTGTTAAATACAAAAGGCTTAGAATTTTCTGTTTTGTTTATTTTTGGATAATTTGTCAACAATGTATGTAAGCATATCTTGGTCGATGGATTCCCTACATATATTCAAAAGCTTTTTGCTATTAAAAGGTACATTTAAATACATACTTTTCTCTCTTTTTTCTACATATATATACATATATGTTTATATATATATATACATATATATGTTTGTTTCATTTATAGATCAATGTTTTTGCCACACATTTGTACAGAGAGCATTCGAAAATGTCCAATTACAAATACAAATAAAGTGTCACGTCTACTGTTTATTTAATATTCCGTATGGCAAACTGAAGACAAAAATAACAATTCAACCGTTTTAATATTTTCAATAAACGAGGAATTAGGGGGTGGGGGTGTATTTAATATTGAATAACATAGAAAATTGACGATTTCATTGAACTACTAATATATTTGTTCAAGTCCGAATAACCTTTCCGGTACTTTAAACGAAATTAGGTAATTAACATTTGATGGTTAATCAAGAAACAATAATAGACACGAGTGAAAATATATAGTTTTCTATCATCACGAGTGAAATAAAACACGATCTTAATACGGAATCAACCAATTATATTTTTTAACCGTTTTTTTCAATTTAAATGGGTTAATTTGGAAATTTTCGCGGGACTCATAAAGTCATGAAATCAAATTTTACCAATTTTATTTCAATGATATTTCCTTATAAATCACTGGAAAGCTTAAAATAAAATATATAGTTTTACCTTTTGTCCAATAGAGGATTTGGACATCTAAATCAGTTTTAGTTCATCTTATTTGAAATCCTTTTAAAATATAGTAACACCTAATGTTTCCCAAATCTCAATAGATCAGAAATTATGTCATGAATTTGCGAAATTTTCCTTTATAGAAGCTTGTCATGCGTCTGTGATTTTGTAAAGTGTTTATGAAACTCTGATAATTTAGCCACTGGTAGACAAAAGGGGTATTGTTCTGTGACTTTGTTGTAATATAAACAATACCTACGGCACACAATGAGTTAAAAAAATATAATTAAATAAAAAAAAATAATAAAAAAAAAAAAAAAAAAATTAAAAATTAAAACTTAAAAATTAAATTAATAAATTAAATTAAATTAAAAATTAAATAAAAAAACTTAAAACAAAATAAACATAAAAGTTAATTAATTAAAGTTAATTAACTTAATTAATAACAAAAATTAATTTATTTATTTATTAGTTAATTAATTAATTAATTTTTAATTAGTGAATTAAAGTTCCTGTGGGCCATTGTTTCCTTCAACAAGCAGAAGTCATATTGGGCATTGGCATTCGTTTCAAAATGTACAGTTGAAATGAAAAGACATTACTCTTTTGTAATGCTAAATCTTGTGAATTACCATTAACGATCCAACGAAGTCGATCATGAAATAATATTAAAAACTTGTTAAAGGGACTGAACTCCAGATGGTACAATCGTAAAAACGAAAGACAATTGTCACAAATGCACGATTTTCTTACATAATCGTATAGAACACATAAAAAAATAGACACGCGTGTTTTGATTTAACTGAAATATATTGATTTTATGTAGTTTTCCTCCTTGTTTTCGTCCTAAAATTTATAGCGTCTGCAGACGCTATAACCCATTGAGTAATTTAAAAATAGCGCCGTTTATATTTAGGATAATCACGTGCCAGGTTAGTTTGATCGAGCCGAGCATGCGCACACTTAAATCAGGTGCTTGTATTGGCGAAAGCCGCGGTGTTTTTAAGTTGGGAATACCGGGTTCTAGGAAAGTGCGAGAAAATTCAACTTCTATAATTCAATTAAACATACAGTTTATGACAGTATTTGATCGTGTTCTATACAAAATGTGATTGTTTTACCCATGTTTTTTTTTACCGTTTAGGCATAACTACATAAAACGTACATTTTTAAGCCCTTCTGGAGTTCAGTATATTTAAAGGGCATTCTGTAACGGGTGAAATCCGAACTACATTGACATTTTACCCCATCGTGCATACATTGACTGAACAACACCTAATCAATAAACTTCATTTATTTCGACACAATGGGATAAAGCTAACACGCGCAGTCTAATGACGTCATTTTGTTGATTTCCGTGACGTCCTTTTGAGTTTTTGTGTTATTTAGTATGTTTCCTTCCGTTTATTTTCAACAAGGGCAATGGTGGGATAAATAGAATAATAGGTACGTGTTGATTAAAGATATGTTTATTTGCAAAGGCTCGTGGTTCAGGTTTTTTAGCCTCGCTAAACATACTTATCTTTATTCAACACTAACCTAGTATGCACTATTTACCCGGCATTGACTTAATAAACTCCCATTGAATAAACATTGCTTTATTTCAACACTGTGGGAGAAAGCACACACGCGCAGTCAAAGACGTCATTTTTTTATTTTGTGACGTCATATTGTTTTGTTCTTGATATTAAAGGGACAGAACTCCAGATGGTCTAATCGTAAAAACGAAAGCAAATTGTCAAAAACGCATTAAAACATTAGACACGTGTGTTTTTTTAATCTGAAAAACAATGATTTGAAGTAGGTGTCCTCCTTGTTTTCGTCCTAAATTGTATAGTGTCTGCAGACGCTATAACCCATTGAGTAATTTAAAAATAGCGCCGTTTATATTTAGGATAATCACGTGCCAGTTTAGTTTTATCGAGTCGCGCATGCGCACACTTAAATCAGGTGCGTGTATTGCGGAAAGACGCGGTATTTTTAAATTGGGAATACCGGGTTCTAGGATAGTGCGAGAAAATTCAACTTCTATTTTTCTATGAAACATACAGTGTATGACAGTATTTGATCGTGTTCTATACAAAAAAGTAATGTTTTTACCCATGTTTTTACCATTTAGGCATAACTACAAAAACGCACATTTGTATGCCCATCTGGAGTTCAGCAGCCTTAAGTATGTTTTTTTTCGGTAATGTTCAAAACAGAGACGTGAAATGATGGGATAAATACAACGTACGTTAGTCAAGAAATAATGTTTGATTTATGCAACATACAGTCTTCATTTTTGATCTAAACCAAATTTGCACAGCGTATGTATGATCCGAAGATTTCAAAATAATCCAAAAATAGCTTCTATTGGGGTTCAAACACCGGAGTTATTCCCCCTTGTTTGGAATTTTAAAAAAGAAAAAGAAAAAAAGGACAATGTGGAGTATAGAGACTTCATGTATTGCATAATATTGCCTAAACCTGCACTGTTTGTGTTTGACCATCAGGTCTGAGTCAATGTCCAGTATGGGCCAGATCGGACCAGAAAGGCCTGAGTTATGGCCCCTTGTTTGTGAAAAAAATCCATAATTTGTCAAAATGGCTTTCAATCCCCTAGAGAAATAATTTTCTATTCCTTGTTGACTAAACTTGCACAGTTTGTGTATGCCATAAGATTTCATGTGGGTGCAATGATGAATCAGATAGAACAAGAAACACTATCGTTATTTCCCCTTTTTATGACAAAACTTGCAAATACATGGACTTAACTGTTACATAGAAAGTTCATTTTTCATCTAATCTTGGTCAAAAATGCACAGTTTGTGCATACCCATAAGATCTCATAATAAATCAAGTCATTACCCTGATTGGGCGATAATGAACAGAGTTATTGGCCCCTATTTGTGACAAAAAGCAAAAAATGGACTATGTTCAGGATAGAGACTTCATTTTTCATTAGGGATGATAACAAATAGTATTTCAGTAACCGGTTAATTGGTTTTGATATTTGAGCGTAAGCTTATTATCATTAATAAGTCCTAAAAACACAATTAAAAGGCAAATGATCTGTTTGATTCAATAGTTCTAATCGATGATAAACGTAACGCTGACAGGTGTCTTAATGCTGTCACTTGCGACTGTTTTAATTATTGTTCTCTAAAAATAAGGAATAAAACACCGTATATCGAAATTAGCTGGATGTTTAATCCTGATGCGATTATAGAGATTTGATGAACCTCCGTGTAATGTAAGTGTGATTGAGCATGGTAAACATCACCGATTGCTTGAGCCTCGTTCCCCGCAGTTTTGACTGTAAATGCATATGTATTGCCTCTATTCATTGCCAGGTAAAATAGGCCGCACAGCTATCTATATAAGCGCCTGTCGATTGCCAGGTTAACTACAGAAGAAGGCAGGACAGGCTATTGTATTACACATGTCGATTGGCAGGTCAACAACAGTAAGATATCTGTTTTATGTGGATCATTTTGTAGGCGATGAAATTCAGATGACAGAGCTATTCAATGTCATTGCCCGCACTCAGATGAGAACTTTGGGCCATCATGGCCTTCTTGTTCTCGTTGTTCGCTGGATATTACAAGAATCGATGTATGCAAATGTGCACATAGTTTAATGATCCTTTTGTTTCAAATTAAGTAAATCAATGAATATTCGCTTAATTAATTGCATTTAATTGCTTCTAGTACTGCCAAAGACATATATGAATTTATAAAAATTTATTTAACAAATCAGCTATTTTCTTTCAACGAGAGGACGAAAGTAAAATTAATTAACTCAAATATAAATGTTTAAAGAGACCACTAAAATTGTAAATAACCAACATTACTAGTGGTGTATTTAACGTCCAAATTCAATAATGGATCACATCGTGCGTTTGTCTTCATTTGGCCGATATCATATGATACGAGCACGTTTCGTGTCTTATGTTGTATGTTTAATGACCTTCGCCAAGGTGGTAATTTATGCTTGGATTTTATGCTGGTGTATTTATTATATGCTTTTCAGTGAAATATATAGAATTGTATTGGTGAAATAAAATCTTATATTTTCGCTGTTGGAACAGTGAAAATGTAAAATCCTATATTTTCACTGAAATGAAAATATAACATAAAACCGAATACTTTCTATAAATAACACAGATCTACGAGAATCCGTGCGATTCCTATTGTAGTAGTAGATACTTGAAAACAGTCATGGTTTTTAGACGTATATTATCTCATTAAATGGAAAACAATTTTGTTAAGATGCAAAGCAAATACCAATGGCGGATCAATAGCTGAAAAATAATAATATTTTCTTTTGTAAGGGAATATCGTTTTCGTAATGACTTAGGGACCTTAAATTAATGGACCACCGGCCCAGTTAACTACAAACTTTGCTGGGCCTAGCAAAAACTGTGTGGACTCGGTCCACGGTCCACTGCTTTATCGTGAAGACTGAAATTGTTTGTAATATTTATGTTATTTTCCTTTGAAGTTAATTTGCCGATAACTTTTTAAGCAACTGGCTCCGAAAGTATTCAAATAAATAAATCGTTCCCGTTACAAACGCTTTATAATTTTTACATTTGTACGCCGTCGATCAATCTAAATAAATGAAGAAAACGATCTCTTGTTGTAGATTTTATTTAAATGTATTTCATGTCTTGAAAATGACAAAGCCGAAGTTAATGTTTTAAACTGACTGGTACAATACATACAATGGAAAATAATATTATACAAATTTCACTGAAAAAGGTGCACTTCTGAAAATAACTACTTTAAGTGCATAAATAATGTATTTATGAAGATCAACAGATCCTCCTTGAATGTTGATGGTGATGATGGTGGTGTCATAATGGTGATGATGATGATGATGATGATGATGATGGTGGTGGTGTTAGTGGTGATGATGAATACGTTGAATATATTATAATGAATATGATGAAAATGACGATTACGATGATGCTGATGATGATGATGATGATGGTGGTGGTGTTAGTGGTGATGATGAATATGTTGAATATGTTATAATGAATATGATGAAAATGACGATGACGATGATGATGATGATGATGATGATGATGATAACGACGAATACTACAACGAGGACGACGAGGATGCTGATGATTAATATGATAATGACAACGAAGACGATGACGACATTGATGATGCTATTCGTAATGCTTCATGTGTTTCTTACAAATGATACTGATGATGATGATGAATATGATGATGAATATTATGATAAATATTATAAATATGATGAATATGAATATGAAACTGATGATGATGATGATGGTGCTGGTGCTGGTGATGATGTTGACGACGACGACGACGACGACGATGATGATGATGATGATGGTGCTGGTGATGATGTTGACGACGACGACGATGATGATGATGATGATGATGATGATGATGATGATGATGATGATGGTGCTGGTGATGATGTTGACGACGACGACGACGACGATGATGATGATGATGATGGTGCTGGTGATGATGTTGACGACGACGACGACGATGATGATGATGATGATGATGATGATGGTGCTGGTGGTGATGATGACGACGACGACGACGATGATGATGATGATGATGATGATAATGAAGATGTTGCGGGTTATTATTTGAACTGCCAAATTTCAATCATACTTCTCCCATTATATAATATAAATGATATGCATTAGTATATACATTACAAGTATTCGTTTATAGACCAATGTTATTAAACATCGATAACAATCGGTCCATTGCTATTACAGATTATATTTTGTAGATTACGCATTAATATTTGCAGAACATAACGATGCATGCTACGACTAAATAAATTATGCAACCATGTATACAAATTATGCAACAAATAAATCAAATAATAACGATACAACAACATTGCGTTTCACACAAAAATGACAAACAAGTAATAAGGTAAAAACATACATTTTTCAAATAATTTAAACATCAGAAAAATTACTCCAAAAATCTTTAACATTTCTTTAATCTGAAAAAAACTTAAGTGAATGAAAATAGCAGATCGTATGAAACAAGCATGTTTATCAAAGCTAATTTTAAAGTTGACACTAAGTCTGAGATTGAGTCATGTGTCCGAATTAAGAAATAATTTTGCTTTTGAGTAGTTTATCTGAAACAACGAAACAACGAACATTATTTCGATTCTAACACGACCAGACAACCCATCCTGCAATTACAACGCGAACTATATTTTATAGTTTCGGAACTACTTTTTCGAGTTATTTATTGGCAATTAAACAACGGAAATTTTGCGCGTGTCATGTTAGAAAGTAAATTTGTTTAAGATACAATTGGAACTTTGCCTTTATTGTCAAACTATACAACTACATGTGTATCCAATAGAAATCCGATATTACATTTTCGTGTTTCGCTGACAGCATTGTAAATTATGAGTTTATATTTTAAAATTGAGCATTTTTGTAGTGATATATGCCAAGATAATTTGGCTGGCCTATATTTCATAAAACCCCAAATAATTAAATCACACATATACAAACAATGTAATGATGAAAAACATCAACAACATCATAAAAATGACCATTTAATGTCACTTACGTTTGTGACTGTTAAAAAAACAAACATTAATTAACTTGGGACCATGGCAAACAAATAATATCAAAGTTAAAGTCACATATATAACCCACTGTCAAACTCTGCTCTTGTCTCTAGGTTTATAAATAAGAAAGTAGACACTTGTAAGAGCTCGACCACATAACTTGTGTGGGGTTTGGTCATTAAATTATTTCTACGGCCATTCTCCCTCTACCTCTGATTCAAGTAAGGCTGTTTTCAGTTACTGGCATGTGTAAGTATGTGCACTTAGTACTGGTAAACCGCTTAGATCGGCTAAGCTTTCACAGGGAGTGTGAGTAGGTTAACTGACCGCCGTGATATGACTGAAATGCTGTTAAAACGGCGAAAAACGAACAAACAAACAATCAATTATTGAATACACAAAGGCCATATCAATGGATCAGTGCAAAACTATGCTAAGTTAGTATACGCTAAATACATGTATTTTAGCATGGTTTTGCGCTGAGCCATCAATATATATAAAGTATTTTTCGAAAATGTACCAGTACTATTTTGGCACTAAGAAATAAAAATCAGTATATCTTCAATTGAAAGATAAAAGAACAAAATAATGAGTATTTCTGTGTTGTACTGGGCCTATGGCCCATAATAACAAGCGCGGTTATTCGGTAGCTTCGAGATATTGTATAGATCCACAAGGGACATAACTCGGTAAACGCCTGTGGTTTCTGTTAATACCAGTACCAGTATAAAAAAAACAACAAATTTTGTGACAACATATGTTACACGAAAACGTATTCTTCTTTCTGTCTTCTAATTCCTCAGGAATGCTGATGACGTCACGTGCTTTTTCGAGTGCGATCAATTATTCCGGTCTTCGGCGGGCGGACGTCACGTGCTTTTTCGAGTGCGATCAATTATTCCGGTCATCGGCGGGCGACATTCGCTCTTGCTTCTCTTTTCTGGAAAAAGAAAAGAAAAAAAAAATGTACATGAAAAAAAAACATATTTAAAATAAAATTTATAGATCTAATGAAAAAAAGCTTACGGTTGAACAGCAAAAAAAATACTGTAGGCTTGCCAAATTGAATCTTTTAGAACATTTTTAGCAAAACCAAATATTGATGGAAGTGTTTTTTTTACAAAACAATGTATTTGCAAAAACTAATTACAGGTATACCAAAATCAACTTAAAAGAAACAAAAAAACTACTCAAAAGAAAAACACCATAGTAATAGCTAAGTAGACCTAATTTTTTTTTTTAATATAACACAGTTAAAAGACAAATCTATTTTTACAATGTATCATATCAAATACCGGCAATTATGTTAATATGCTTATCGACAGCGAACTATAACATACAAACGAGTTTGCATAAATTACAGGTCACGGGAAAATGAATAAAAATCCATGTAACCTCAGACCATTTCATTAATCATTTACTTTTTCTCATAAAATTCATAAGTTTTTGGTAACGCCTTGTTTCATATATCATCATCAGTCATCTACGTTTTTTGCTCTTTTTTTTTTACACCTGTTTCAAAAAATGTATAGTAATAACGATTCGTCTTTTGCACTAGATTTGCTATCTGTAGATATACCGAGACAATACTTCTGTGTTGAATAAAGATAAATTTATTTGGAGAGGCTTAGAAAACCTCAAAACCTCAAAAAAAGGAAAAATAATAAATTTATCTTTATTTTTTGAAAACCTCAGATGGGCCGGCTAGCTCAGTTGGGAGAGCGCTGGACTACAAATCCGAGGATCGCGGGTACAGCCCGGCCACATAACTTAGTCATGAAATTGTTTCTACGGCCATTCTCCCCCTACCTCTGATTAAAGGAGGGCAGTTGTCAGTTACTGGCATAAGTAAGTGCACTTAGTACTGGTAAACCAGCTTACCCAGGAAATAGTGAGTAGGTTAACTGACCACCGTTATATGACTGAAATACTGTTGAATACGGCGAAAAATCCAAACAAACAAAAACATAACCTCAACCAGGAGAAAAAAAGCTAACACACTTATATTGATTCAACACTAATACCTATAATTCTATTTTTTAAATATTCAATGGGGGTTTATTTCGTCAATGCACGCCTGATGGGGTTAACAGTTAGCTAAATTCAACACGAACCTAGTATTCTCTATGTCTCCCTTTATATTTGGTTGGAGCTATCGATCCTTAACATGAATTATATATTGTTTATGTTCCAGAATTATCTCCCTTAGTATTTAGTTTGTTTTACTTAGTTCCCAGCATCGATTTCTAAATTATAATTTATACCAGTATGTGTACGAGAGTTATCTTTCTTTCTTGATATATTGATTGAGTTGTCGACCCTTACTGTATCTGCTCATGACCCACCGTGACCTTTTGGCTCGTTTCACTAAGTTGTGGTCCATACTTTTAGCTATTTTTGTATTTGTTAGGGAGTTTTCTCCTTTGTTTGACTAAGTTTTAATTCATATCGTTGAGTTTAAACTCGTATCTGTAATGGAGTTTTCTCCAATTATATTTGGTTCGTTCGACTACGGTAAATTTTGATAAATATCATAGAGTTATTATTGTTTTATCTGGAATGGACTTTTCTATAGTAACGCTCGGTTGTTTCACATATGTGGTCTCAGATATAATTCGCAAACAATCTTAAACTCTCTTCATTCTTCAGTTGTTTGTCTGAGTTGCTCTTCTTATAATTTATTTAGTTTAAATAATTTCCGAAGTTATTGTTCTTTCTAAAATGCATTGTAATTGTATTATTCGTTAGTGGGATATCGTTCTTTAAACTGTTTACATTTTAAAAATACTTTTACCAAGTATTGGACTGGTTTATATTAGAATTTATTAAAATTCAACTGCTTTTCACCGGTATACAAATCCACTTGGAATAGATTTTAAATTTAAAATTTCGTTAATATATAATTAACGTGATTAAATTTGGTTAGACATTTTTTTCATTTTGCCATTAATTAAAAAAAAAAAAATTGAAGAAAAAAGAGCAGAATTCATGACAAAGATATTTCCAAGAATTAAAAGTTTACAAAATATTACTAGTACATGAACTGCTCATTTCGAAGTTTCTTGACACAAAACTTACTTTTGAGGTGCCTGAGCTTTTGCATTGGACGGATATCGTCTGAAAAAGAGAAAAATGTCATTGAAGCACGTTAAGTTTCATTTAGAGACTAATTAAATAAAAGAAGTTTGACCAAAAAATAAATGGTCGGTTTCTGCTTAGATATACATGTCCAAAAAAACCTAAGAGGGAGATAAAATATACGTTGTATTTTCCGGGTTTTTTTGGCGCATATTCACCACAAAGTTTAAGTATATTGGACTGCATGTAAAATGTTAAAACGCCTCCCAACAAAGATACTGTACCTTAACTATACAACAAATGTCATGGAAAAAGTGATTTCTGGCAAGAAACTTATAATTTAAGCGAAAACTGCTCTTTTTTTTCCAGAAAACCAGAGAAAATTAATGATTGATAGGCATAAAAACATTTAGGGTCGGCGGAAAAAAATGGGTCGGGTAAGCGGAATCAACAACTTTTTGTACACCTGAAACAGAACATGCAAATATAAATGTGTCATTTGTGTGATACTGGTTGTAGTTAATGAAGAAGAAGAAGTGGAAGAAAAAGATTATTTCTAGGATCACACCGATGATGACGATAATGAAGGCAATGATGAGGATAGGAATGTCGATGACGTGAATGATGTTGATGATGATGCTTTAAATGATGATGATGTTGTAAATGATGATAATGATGATGATGATGATGATGGTGATGATGTTAATGATGATGTTAATGATGATGATGATGATGATGACGATGATGATGATGCTGATGATGATAATGATGCTGATGATGATGATGGTGATGGTGATGATGGTGATGATGATGGTGATGGTGATGGTGATGATGATGCTGATGACGATGATGATGGTGATGGTGATGCTGCCGCTGCTGCTGATGATGATGATGCTGATGATGATGGTGATGGTGATGATGATGTTGATGATGATGATGACGATGATGATGCTGATGATGCTGATGATGATGATGTGAATGATGATGGTGAGAATGGGAATGATGATGACGTGAATGATATTGATTTGATGATGATGATTATGATGATGATGATGATGACGACGACGACGTGAATGATGAGGATGATGAGGATGATGAGGATGATTATGATTATGTGAATGATGATGATGAGAATGGGAATGATGGTGACGTGAATGATGATGATGATGATGATGATGATGATGATGGTGGTGGTGATGATGATGATGATGATCATGATGATGACGATGATCATGATGATGATGATGATCATGATGATGACGACGACGACGACGGCGACGACGACGACGACGTAGTTGATGATGAATGTTTAAAACATTTATCAGACGATAAAACGCTTACTAAAAGTAACGAGATACGACAAAAGCGTAGCCTAAACGGAATTACCTCTCATTGTCCGTGTACAATTGTCGAACGAATTCGCGTGACGGAATGGGGAATGTCGAGGCAGAAGGATAGGACGTCGACGATGACGTCACGGAGTTTAGCGTGTTCAGACTGAGCCTACTCTCGGAGGGGTGGCTTAAGTGGCTCAGATTTCTGTAAATAAATTAAAGTTAAAGGCCCATAACTCTTTGTTTTTTATGGTTGTACGGTGTTTCGTCGTGCCTAGTTCAAATACAATTTGAAATAATGAGCTGGACAGCCAGTTTTGAATTGTAAGTTCAAATTAGGTCAAGTGTTGTAGTAAGCGTTGTTGGTGCACCAAGAAATAACCTATCTGAATTATTCTAAGTCCAAATTAGGTCAAGGTCAAGGTCAAAGTGAAGTTGAGTGGTATGAGTGGATTGTGAATGTTCATAAACAACAACTGTATTTATCCAAGTGTTGTAGTAATCGTTGTTGGTGCACCAAGAAATAACCTATCTGAATTGTTCTAAGTCCAAATTAGGTCAAGGTCAAGGTCAAAGTGAAGTTGAGTGACATGGGTGGATATGGAATGGTAATAAGCAACAACTATGTAAGTGCCCAAGTGTTGTAGTAAGCGATGTTGGTGCCAGACGAAACGGTAAAATATAGTTAACCTCGTATGGAATCATGGAATTCGCGGACGGACGGACAGGACAATCCGCTTCCCGCACCAAGATGCCGGTGGCATAAAAATGTAAATTCGAAGTGACAACGAAGCATAATAGGTAAAAATCTGTTGTTTTTTTATACATTCAAAATAAGTCTGTAAAAAGAGTGCTATTAAAAGATTGGCTTTTTTCAATGAAAAATTATGTCACGTATTTTAAAAAGAAAATAACATCATGACATCTAAACAGTGACAAAACAGTCAGTAAAAATAAGTCAAATTACCATCAGTTTTGATAAAACAGTCATTTTGAATTGAGATTCTCATTAGAGCAGCTCTAGTTTCTTGTTCTTACAGGATCTTCTTTTTTTTTCTTTTCAAGGGCGATTTTTTATAAGGTTTTGTCTAGAGCAGTCCCTTTCGAAAAAGTCAGAACTTAGACAACTTTGGAATAATTATTTGGAGAACAAAAAAAAATATTAACTTAAAAAGTGAAAACCAGTGTGCAGTGAATGCTACAAAAAGCTAATTAAAAGAAATTTAAACTAAACATTTAATATTCTGATGGTTGCACGTCATTGTTTAAAACACGCAAATTTAACTGTGTACAAATGACAAACTTTGGTGAATATTATTTAGAATAATGCATGCCTGTATTTGTGATGACTTTGTAACAAACATGGATAGATTTTAGGTCTTTTTCTTACAAATATAAATGTCATATAGCAATATATATATATATAACGTCCAAGTTTTTTTTAAATATTAAAATCGTAATTGATGCTGATGTATAAATGCAAAGATCTATGAATAAACATCTCCGATACAAGTACCGAGTCTTAAATTGTGTAACGGACCATGCGGTAAGTTTAATTTCAACCGACTTCGTCCTTGATTCAATCATTCGCCCATGTTTAAATGTCAACGGAGACTCAACACAGTTTTTGAAACACCTGATTTGTAACCGAAGTATATTATTTTATGACTAATAATGATGTTTGTTACTCTAATGATGATGATGATGATGATGATTATAAAAATGATTACGCTGATATCTATGGCTATAACTACAATGATGATGATGATTATTATAAAAGGAAAAGATGATGATGATGGTGGTGGTAGTGGTGGTGGTGGTGGTTATGGTGATGATGATGATGATGATGATGATGATGATTATGATGATGACGACGATGATGATGATTATAATGGTGGTGGTCGTAATTGAAATGATGAGAATTTATGATAGTGATGATGATGATGATGATGATGATGATGGTGAGGAGGAGGAGGAGGAGGATTATTATGATGATGATGATGATGATGATGATGATGATGATGATGATGATGATGATGATGATGATGATGACGATGATGATGAATTTGATGATGATTATGATGATGACGAGTATGATGACGATGATGATGATGATGATGATTACGAAGACTAACCAAAGAACATTACCCAGGGATATTTTGTTATTTATTTCTTTGAGACAATTTTTTTCTTTGTCTTAATTGCTTAAATGATTGATATTAAATGGTTAAAAATACACCCCTAGTTTTAGTAAAATGACAAATGAGGCTACAAAATGACAAATTATTTAGACGAATACCGAACACCTCTCATGCATTCGAGCTAAGCACAAAAGTGTAACAGACATTTTTTATAGCTTTCATACGACTTTAATATTTTAAATACAAATTCTGGGTTGTTTTTTTTTCAAAACGTCGTGCTGTTTTATGCTTAAATACTGCAAAAATGTTCAAAATAAAGATGATAAAACAGGTTGGTTGTATTTTGTTTATGTTAAGCAATACCACTCTAACATAATATGGAAGCGTTTTATGGAAGCCACAGTTTATTTTATTTTTGCATTCCATTATCTCATAAACAGGAGAAAGTCCTAATTAGGAGATACTAACTCCTAATTAGCAGAAAGTAAGTCCTAATTATGAGATACTAATTCCTAATTAGAAGATATTATAAACCTCATTACGAGATACTAAGTCCTAATTAGGGGAAATTAGGTCCTAATTATGAGATACAAAGTCGTAATTTCTAGATAGTAAGTTCTAATTAGGAGATACTAATTCCTTATTATGAGCTAGTATCTCTGAAATACGAGATACCTATTCCTTATTAGGAGATACTAAGTCCTAATTAGGAGATACAAAGTCCTAATTAGGAAAAAGTAAGTCCTAATAAGGAGAAACTAAGTCCTAATTAAGTGATAGTATTTCCTAATTACGAGATACTAAGTCCTAATTAGGAGATAGTAAGTTCAATTTAGGAGATACTAACTCCTAATTAGGACTTATATTCTCCTAATTAGGCCGTAGTATCTCATAATTAGGACTTAATATCTCGTAATTAGGACTAAGTATCTCGTAATTAGGATATACCAACTACTAATTAGGTCTTTTTTAACTCCTATTTATGATATAATGGGATACAAACATGAATAGACTGTGGCACTTGGACGCTTCCATAGTGATAATCTTGCATGCTTAAATATGTACATGGTAAAACCTAAAACTTTCGCGTATGTATTGTATACTGGTTTTGCTGAGAAGGTATAAAATCACACAACAGTGTGTAAATCTTGACAAGCAAAGATCTTATGTGACAAAGCAGTCACGTTAGCTCTACTAACCTATTATTTTTAAACTACGACCGCACCTAAACGTAACCACGTGACCTAGTTACTAAAAATAGGACAGAAACACCTATCCACGTGTCATAGAGCATTGTGGGTCCCACTGGTCTTTAAAAACCTATTAGTTCTAAACTTAGTCCAGGAAATACCTGACCACGTGACCAAGTTACTAAAATAGATCAGGAAATCACCTACCCACGTGGCATTGAGCATTGGGGGTCCCACTGATCGTCCCAGCGATCTCGATAACTCTGTTCGAATCTCGCCGGCTCCAGACTGCAGGGATAAAAACAAATTTAATAATATGATAAATAACGAATTAACAAGAAAGAAAAGTATATAATTATATTTTTCTTCCTGGTATTTCGCTCTGGATATTCCCCTATCAACAACAACCAAACAAAATACAACATCAACATCGCTGTGCGCTCATTATCAACTTTGTCATGTTTTAGTGCAATGACAACCAACAAAATGGCAGGTAATTCGCAGATAAAAATAGTGCGATTATTATAATTATAAGTTTCCTTTTCAGTCTCGAATCGCTCTTTACTGACTGGATTTTGTTTACCTCAGCATATAAAAAAGCCAAATAAAGTCGGAAAGACGCTGCCTGGATAATAACAAGATTTTTTACCAGTTCTCAGGTGAGCGCTTTGGGCCACCATGGCTCTCTTGTTTTAACAGTTTTTAAAGACACATTTTGGTATTAAAAAAAAAAACATTGAAAATTATCTAAAATGCTAGGGAGACAAACCAATGTCTGCAAAAACATAACCTTCTCAGTGGAAGTAGTTATGATAGGGCCATACCAATTTGATTCTATGTTTAGCGTCCTCGGGCTAGTCGGTTTTCGGATTTCTGAACGAAAAAAACAAACTATTTTGACAATCTGAAAAATCGAATTGGAAATCGTAAAAAAATGAATAAAAACAAACGGACTTTTAAGTGTTTTTACTAATATTTGTAAACCATAGCGTGCAACCTGTCAATTTACATAGTTAAACTACTGTGTTACCGTAGGTTCCCAATATGAAGATGATACATAACAGTTTTACAAGTAAGCTTTTACCACTGCCATGAATAAGTTGTGAAAGAAATTTTTTTTATCGACTTGTTAGTTTTTTCCTTCCTGGTTGGTAGTTTTCGAAAAATCATGGGGACGCTAAACATAGAATCAAATTTGTATGGCCTTATTGATGCGAGTCGTAAATTTTATTTAATAACGTATAGTCAGCGACGCATTAAAACATTTAAACTTGTTTTCGTGCAAACAAATTCTGCACGAATGTCGGTGAGAGCTTATATAATTTATGCAGTGTATATTCCGTTTGTTATCTCTTCCGAGTTTTCTCTTTGATTTATGATAATGTTAATAGTGTCTGACAGCAAAATACATTTTTCCTTTCATAATAACGCTGACTGAGTATCATCAATATCAAAATTATCATCATAAATTATCATCATTATTATCATCATCATCCTCCCCCCTCCTCCTCCTTTTCATCATCATTATCCTCCCCCTCCTCATCATCATTAATCTCCTCCTCATCATCATCATTATCCTCCTCCTCTGTTTCCTCCTCATCTTCATCAGCAACAACAACAACACATGTAACTCCGCTACCTCAAAATCATCATCGTCATCATCTACATAAAAACGATAGACCTTCCCACCATCACCATCATCATCATCATCACCACCACCACCACCATCATCATCATCATCATCATTATCACATCATCATCATCATCATCATCATCAAACAACGCCATCTTCTACTACAAGTAATAAATCATGAACTTCCAGGCGCAGTTACGGAATTTATAGTAAAAAGGGGGCAGAAAATTACATACCGGTACATAAAAGCCTAAGCGTGTATAAATGATATATTTTGCAAAAGAAGGACAGTAAAATTGTGCGATGTCATAGTTACGCTTCTGGTAGAGATTAGAAAGACGTGTACTAAGCCACACAGCAGCTAAGTGTCACGGATAAGAAATGCGATAAACTTATATAATTCTTCGCTAAGAGAGAATTTGTAAGTTATTGAGAGGTAAAACTCGATTATCAACGATCCAGACGACACATAAGACAGTTGGTCAACCGGAAGTTTCCTGTGTAAAGTCGGGGAACCTTTGTTGCTCGCCGTTGACCAGAAGCTGAAAAAATAGTCCCTAGCAACTTAAGTATACAGCGCCGTCTTGTATTATAGCGCTACCAATCAGAATCTGAATTAAAAAAAAAATTATTGACCGTATACACATTGTTAGTAAATTAGAGTATTTATAAAATTACGGCAACTAAGTGTATGAAATTAAGTATATTTATAAATGGTTTCATAAAAAAGCACAGAAAGTTTAATAAATTAATTTTAAATATTATAAATGGTTTCATAAAAAAGCACAGAAAGTTTAATAAATTAATTTTAAATATTAGAAAAGAACATAACATTTTGTCTAGTTGGAAGTGCTAGAAGAAACCGTTACCAGAAGTTTGCATGGATGTGTTTCTAGCCTAATTATTACTGTAAGAGACAATGTTCAATGTTCTGAAAAGTAGTTCCAAGCCTGTTAAGACGTGATTCACGCTGAAATCCACGTAAAATCCAATTTTAAAATTCGAATCGAGGAATCGAGAAAAACACAGAAACGAAATGGCGACCAATTAAGTGCGATTTCAGCTCGGCTGAACGCGGCATATTATATTAAAACCTTTTTGCCTACTCGATAAATGACGTCATACAGGTGCGCGATTTTGGGTTACACTTTGCTATACAAAATAAGATTTTATAGTAAATTACCAAGATTTTGGTTTTTTTTTTTTACTCTAGATGTATGTTTTTATGCTATATAAAAGCGACAAAAAACATTTTTTCATTAACGTCGGCAGAGGCCCGAAAATGGGTTAAAGCCCACTACGCACTAGGGCTTTAAACCAATTTTCGGACATCTGCGGACGTTATCGACCTCAAAAAGGTATATTATCCTTACATTAGCATATCTCTGGTAAAAACAAGTCGCACTATTTAAACACAATAATTATCATTATTTCAAATTCATAAAGGTTCACGGTAGCATTTTTCCCGCATGGGTTATCGTTCATTCCGAAGATTTTACTTCTTTACTTACCTTTCCTCTCTATGGTAAACAGGAAGTGACGTCATTGATGGAAATCCCTGGAAATCAACTTTTGGTCTGCTCATTCTTTTTTCCGCCATTTCTTCACTTCCGTCCGTAGACCGGTTATCCGATTTCGCGTTGTCGCTCGAGAACTCGGACCAGTCTGACACCGGAGTACTTCCGGTGGAGCGCGAGCAGTCCTGGCTTGGCGTGCTGCCAATTCCGCTCGATGCAGACGAAATATCGGCGCCCAAATTGGCTATTCCACTGAAGCGAAAAAATATTGTTCATATTTTGTAATTTTATAAATTTAGGTAAATGCAAAAGAATCGTATACTTTTTCGAGGGGCTTATTGGCAGGTTTTCGAATTTTTAAGAAATGTCTTGAAAAGTCTTCACTTCAATTACTAAAAGCATCTGGACTGATAAACCCATATATCCTCTGTCAATGAAATCATAATAATTAATATTATAAATAATGCCCCTATCGGGGCTGGAAGTCACGACCTCTGGATAACAAATATAATAACCACACGCTAAAGGTGCTTGTACACTTGGGTGTTTAATTCAAACGCAATTATATATGATACACGTTTATCGAACAGTATTAAAATATTAACCAAAAACCTTAGTGTCATTATTATAATAATTATCATTATTATTTCCTTCTACTTATTATTATTATTACTATTATTATTATTATTTTCTCATCATTATTATTATTATTATTATTATTATTATTATTATCATTTTCTTATCAATATTATTATTATTATTATTATTATTATTTTCTTCTTCTTCTTCTTCTTCTTCTTCATATTATTATTATTATTATTATTATTATTATTATATACCTGAATAAATTGCTAAATTGTGAATGTACACGTATGATACCCTTACGTGATATGTTCAAAATAATGAACATGTAATGAACAACTATCAGTAAATTTGCGTAGGATATCTATACGTTGTATACATAATATGTATCAATAAATAATGGACACAGATCGTATGTCCACCTACGGTAAATGGCTGCGAGATCCCATACATGCGGTTCAATTTAACAATAAATAATGGAAAGAGAAAATTAGTGCACCTTGACGAAATGTGTTCGAGATATATGGAGAGTAAGTTGGTTCCTTGTTCCTTGTTCCTTGTTCCGTATTCGAACAAGGAACAAGGAACAGTTCCTTATTCCTTATTCAAACTAAATATATTTGATACAAACTATTTAATAAAGAAAATACACACAATTGTTGAGTATATAAAAACAAAGCCAAATATAAAATAATTCATTATATAATTCACGAATAAGGAATAAGGAACCAGTTCCTTATTCCTTATTCAAACCGAATGAGGAACTGGCATTTTCTAAATTAAAATACATTTATAGTGAACCAAAGTGGCAACATACATATGAAAAATCATTGTATATATATTGAGAATGATAAAATATTTATTATAACAAATTTCAGCTTAGTTTAGTAATTGAAAACCCAGTTCCTGTTTCGCGGCCGAATCAGGAACAAGGAACCAGTTCCTTATTCCTTATTCAAAACCGAATAAGGAACTGGCTTTTTTTTTTAACTTAAAACAATATTTATAATGAACCAAAGAGGGCCACATACATATGAAAGTCATTGTAAATATATAAATAATTATAAAATAGTCATTGTAACACATTTCAGCTTAGTACAGTAATTGAAAACCCAGTTCCTTTTTGGCGTCCGAATCAGGAACAAGGAACCATTTCCTTATTCCTTATTCAAATTGAATAAGGAACTGGCATTTTTTAACTTAAAAAATGTCTATAATGAACCAAAGAGGGCCACATACATATGAAAGTCATTGTAAATATATAAATAATTATAAAATAGTCATTCTTACAACAATAATTGAAAACCCAGTTCCTTTTTGCTGCCGAATCAGGAACAAGGAACCAGTTCCTTGTTCCTGATTCAAACTGAATAAGGAACTGGCTTTTTTACATTAAAACATATTTAAAATGACCCAAATTGGGCCACATGCATACGAAAATCGTTGTGTATACATGTAGAATAATAAATTATATATTACAAAACATTTCTATTTACTTCAGTAATTGAAAACCCAGTTCCTTTTTCGCGGCCGAATCAGGAACAAGGAACCAGTTCCTTGTTCCTGATTCAAACTGAATAAGGAACTGGCTTTTTTTTACATTAAAACATATTTAAAATGAACCAAATTGGGCCACACACATATGAAAATCGTTGTGTAGACATGTAGAATAATAAATTATATATTACAAAACATTTATATTAACTTCAGTCATTGAAAGCCCAGTTCCTTTTTGGCGGCCGAATCAGGAACAAGGAACCAGTTCCTTATTCCTTATTCAAATTGAATAAGGAACTGGCATTTTTTAACTTAAAAAATGTCTATAATGAACCAAAGAGGGCCACATGCATATGAAAGTCATTGTAAATATATAAATAATTATAAAATAGTCATTGTAACACATTTCAGCTTACAACAGTAATTGAAAACCCAGTTCCTTTTTGCTGCCGAATCAGGAACAAGGAACCAGTTCCTTGTTCCTGATTCAAACTGAATAAGGAACTGGCTTTTTTTTACATTAAAACATATTTAAAATGAACCAAATTGGGCCACATACATATGAAAATCGTTGTGTAGACATGTAGAATAATAAATTATATATTACAAAACATTTCTATTTACTTCAGTCATTGAAAACCCAGTTCCTTTTTCGCGGCCGAATCAGGAACAAGGAACCAGTTCCTTGTTCCTGATTCAAACTGAATAAGGAACTGGCTTTTTTTACATTAAAACATATTTAAAATGAACCAAATTGGGCCACATACATATCAAAATCGTTGTGTAGACATGTAGAATAATAAATTATATATTACAAAACATTTCTATTCCTTTTTCGTTGCCGAATCAGGAACAAGGAACCAGATTTCATATGTATGTGGCCCAATTTGGTTCATTTTAAATATGTTTTCAATTACTGGGTTTTCAATTACTGTTCTAAGCTGAAATGTGTTACAATGACTATTTTATAATTATTTATATATTTACAATGACTTTCATATGTATGTGGCCCTCTTTGGTTCATTATAGACATTTTTTAAGTTAAAAAATGCCAGTTCCTTATTCAATTTGAATAAGGAATAAGGAACTGGTTCCTTGTTCCTGATTCGGCCGCCAAAAAGGAACTGGGTTTTCAATTACTGTACTAAGCTGAAATGTGTTACAATGACTTTTTTATAATTATTTATATATTTACAATGACTTTCATATGTATGTGGCCCTCTTTGGTTCATTATAAATATTGTTTTAAGTTAAAAAAAATGCCAGTTCCTTATTCGGTTTTGAATAAGGAATAAGGAACTGGTTCCTTGTTCCTGATTCGGCCGCGAAAAAGGAACTGGGTTTTCAATTACTAAACTAAGCTGAAATGTGTTATAATAAATATTTTATCATTCTCAATATATATACAATGATTTTTCATATGTATGTTGCCACTTTGGTTCATTATAAATGTATTTTAATTAAGAAAATGCCAGTTCCTTATTCGGTTTGAATAAGGAATAAGGAACTGGTTCCTTATTCCTTATTCGTGAACTATATAATGAATTATATTTTATTTGTCTTTGTTTTTATATACTCAATAATTGTGTGTATTTTCTTTATTAAATAGTTTGTATCAAATATATTTAGTTTGAATAAGGAATAAGGAACTGTTCCTTGTTCCTTGTTCGAATACGGAACAAGGAACAAGGAACCAACTTACTCTTCTTTCGAGATATCCATCCGTGATATATGAATAATTCTATCAGGATACTCGCTAATTTTTCTATAAACAAAGAACACAATTATCGTTGTTAAACTACCCATAAACAAAAAGATGTCCCGATTCTGAGCGGAGCAAAATAAAAAGCAGTTCCAATTACATTTGCAAAAATATATGTAAAATCATGTTAAAATCGAAATAATTTTCGCATTATCGTTGTCTATCGGCCAATAAACAATTCTTTGTCTTTCTGATTCGTGGCTATAAAACACCCTCGTGGTTTAATTCCTACGCATCATAACTCCAAATCGTTGTTTATTGACTGATAAACAACGATAAATCAAAACGTATTTCTTAAATAATGGAACATATATCGTAGTGTACGATCGGTTAAATATGTGTGAGATGTCCTTCCGTGCGATTTAATTTGAAATAACAATAAATTGTGGGTAGGGCAAGTTAGTGCACCATCGACGAAATGTGTAAGGCCAACCAAATTAAATGGTTGGATACCACTAACATCTCAAAAAAAAAATAGGAGGGGAGGTAAAATATAACTTTTTTTTCCTTAAGTTTTTTTTTCGCCACATATTCACCACACAGTTTAAGTCTTTTGGGCTGCATGTAAATGTTTAAATGCCTCCCAACAAAGAAAATGTACCTTAACATAAATAAGGTCATAGAAAAAGACATTTACGGCAAGAAATTTCTAATATAAGCGAAAACAGGTCGTTTTTCCCGAAAATATGAAAAAGTTAATGATTGAAAGGCAAAAAAAAACTTTCTTTTTTTTTACGCCTAAGGGGTCTCTATCAGAGTATATATCAATAAATGAACGAAAGTCCACCGAATGTTAAGCATGGCTGAGATATCCATACGTAATAGATCATTCTAAAAGACACGCGCAAAATTTCCGTTGTTAAATTGCCAATAAACAACTCGAAAAAGTAGTTCCGAAACTGTAAAATATAGTTCGCGTTGTAATTGCAGAATATGTTGTCTGGTCATGTAAGAACCGAAATAATGTTCACTTTATTGTTGTTTATCTGTAAATAAACAACGAATTTTTTCTTTCTTTATATTAAACCACTTATGCTGACGCCCTCGTGGTGCAAAATGTCTGTTAATTTAGAAATAAACAACTCAAATTCTAAAATTATTTCTTAAATACATAATGGACACAAATCGTAAGTCCACCAACGGTAAAATGTGTACATGCGGTTCATTTTAACAAAACAATAAACTTGTCATTGAAAGGTGTTTAAGGGCAATAAAAATGAGTGTGTCTCTATGGTAACCGTTCGACCTTTTAATCATTTTGGCTATAAAGAAGCAATGATGTTGACAATTAACATTTCTACTGATAGACGTTAAATTTTATGGAGAGAGCGATGTCAAAATGATAGAAATAAAATAATAGAGAATAGAAATGAACGAATCTTTTGACATATATTGGCGCGTCGTTTTGATGTAAACGAAAGTTATTGCATTTATTAATATGAATTTATAACATATCAATAATAAATAAAACAAGGAATAAATTGTTTTAATAATGTTACAACAATATGTAATGGTTTTATGCAAAATGTCAACACAACCCTAACCCGTGAGTTGTTATCGCTATATATATTTTCATGTATTAATTTGACTTTATTTACACACTTTAAACCTTATTAGATAATTGTTATAAATACATTTATATTGCAATTTATTTCTGATTTCGAAGCGTAATGGCCCTTTAAGAATAGCATACATAGACAATATAACTCTCGTTAACTACATGTGTCTGTCTAATTCACCTTTTACTGTGTATAGCGTAGAATTCTTACACCGTATGCCTCTAATCAATAACAAATCGTTAATGTTATTGCAAAGTTACGTCACGAACGTCTTTTCTAACGGTCTAACCAACGCCTAATTGTTTTGATGACTAGGCGTTCGCGATCGAACATGGGCGTTGTGCACATTTTGCAGTTAATGACGCGCGGTTTTATAGTGGTTATTATAATAAAGAAATCGAATAATGATTAACACAAAGCACGTCGGTTGTCATACATAGTAATTTCACCAATCAAAATTAGAATTATGTGTTCTTATGTGTTTGAGTACAATAGGAGATTATGACTAATTGATTGGTTGATTGATTGATTGATTGATTGATTGATTGATTGATTGATTGATTGATTGATTGATTGATTGATTGATTGATTGATCGATTGATCGATTGTTTGGTTGATTGTTTGGTTCATTAATATTGTTATTTTTATTATGATAAGTAGTAATATTATTAGTATTAAAAGTATTATTATTATTATTATTTGTTGAGGTACCCATAGAAATTAATAAGTGGTTAAAGCGACCTATTCACAGATGGGTAAATTGTAATTTTCTATTTTCTGTCAAAGATTTCAAATAGAATATAATATAAAAATTAGTCGGTATGTAATAATAATAATAATAATAATAATAATAATAATAATAATAATAATAATAATAGTCATAATAATAATAATAATAATAATAATAATATTAATAATAATAATAATAATATTAATAATAATAATAATAATCATCATCATCATCACCATCATCATCATCAATTAAAGGAACCTATTCTGCGATTGGCCTATTTGCAAATGTTTGTGTCACAGATTCCAAAATAAAATGATATTATAAATAACGAAGCAACATAGCATGCAAATATATTGGAAATAATTTAAAAATAATTAATAATCATGAATTGAAATGTAAAATTTTAAAGCGTTTGTACGTTCTTTGACATATTCTAACAAATTGGTAAATGCAGGGTATTTATGAATTAAAAATGCTTCTGATTAAGGTTTTTAATCATAGTCTGTTCATTTGCCCTTTCCCACCACAACAATTCATAGTATTTTATGTACACAAAAAGATATTTCAATATAAAGTATATTCTTCAGAATCCGCTCAGTCGAGCTTAGACTGGGGCCATATTCCAGAAACATCTTAAGCGTCTCTTAAAATTTTCTTACTTAAGTTCCAATGTTTGTAAGGTTATATTTTTAAAACTACAAATAAATTAATGATTTCAATTATAGTTAAGTAAATAGTAAGTTAATAATAAGTTGATAATTAGTGAAAATTAAGCAGAATTTCATCTTTACATGGGATAAAATGCTTAAGAAAAATGACGAGTTTAAGGCTAAGGATAAGATTTCACTTAAGATGTTTCTGGAATATGACACCTGATCTCGATCCTGTAGTAAGTTCTTTATGAACGTGGGGCCTGTTTGTTTTGTTGACATTCTTTTTAAAACGCGAGTTCCTTTTACATTTGACTAATATAGGCGTTAACACATACACCGTATATTTCACAAATGTGCCTATTGCTGTGGTTAGCGTGTTGGACGTAAATCTGTTTCGGTGGTCCTAGGTTCGATTCCGGGATAAATTACCGCTTTTCTTTTTCTCATGATGATTTTTTTCTTGGTTTTATATTTAACTACACTACGGTATATAGGCACAATACAATGTATTCTAACATGCCTCGCGCAGAGTTTTCTGCAGACAAAGAACAAACTTCAGCGTTGTTAAACTACCAATAAACAACCCGAAAAAATAGTTCCGAAACAGTAAAATATAGTTTGCACTGTTACTGCAGAAAATGTTGCAAGGTCATGTTAGAATCGAAATAATTCTCGCATTATCGTTGTCTATCGACTAATAAACACCGATTTGTCGTTCTGATGCGGCATATTAAGCTACTCGGGCTAGAACCCTCGTGGTTCAATTCATACGCATCAGGACTCCAACTCGTTGTTTGTTAACCGATAAACAATTCTAAATCGAAATTTGTTTCTTAATTTGAATATACTAAAATAAAATATAAACTCTCATAAGTCTGCTGAAGAAGTTCTTAGTATTAGAATAAAAGCTCCAGGTTAGCAGACCAGTATTTTTGTTGGTCAATTAAGAAATAATGTTCGATTTATCGTTGTTTATCGGCCAATAAACAACGATCTGGAGTTCTGATGTGTAGGAATTAAACCACGAGGGCGTTAGCCCGAGTTGTTTAATAGTCATGCATCAGAACGACAAAGAGTTGTTTATTGGCCGATAAACAACGATGGTGCGAAAATTATTTCGATTCTAACATGATTTGACAATTATTTTTGCAATTGTAATGAGAACAACATTTAACTATGTTCCGCTCAGAATCGGGACTTTTTGCGTGTTTATTGGGTAGTCTAACAACGATCATTTTGTTCGTTGTCTATCGACAAATAAGCGAGTATCGTGTTAAAATTAATGTATACGATTCAAGTCTACGTGTATATAATTATGAATACCACACAGTTTACGTTTTATCAAAATTAACTTGACTAGTTCAGATAGCTTAGGTTTTACAGTTCAGCGTCTACTGACATATTAAAGGGACTATGTCATCGAAAAGGGCCCCAAAGGGTCAACTGCAGTAAAAAAATCTGAAAATCAAATATTAATATTGGTATTTAATACAGGTTTAGATAATGTACATATAATGGAAAAAATGTTTATGTATTCTGAGAAAAAAAATCATTTTATAATTTATGTCGTGTTTGTTTGGCCCTTTTCTTGTTTACACTTTGACATCAGATTTCAGGGAATCTAATATGACCATAGTATGCACATTCATTTGCACAAGTATAGCGCAGTTGGTTACAACGCTGCCTACTGACATTAGATCTTACGGCTCCGTCTTCGCGAGTTCGATACCCACTCTTGGTTTTCTTTTTTAAAGTCTTTTTCTTTCTTGGTTTTCATCAAAATTCTCATAATGCAGCAAATTATCCATATGTTATTTTTTTTATACGCCTTTGAATGGTCATTTCTTGAACTTAACAGCATTAAAACTGCAGAAGGAGCTCACTTTTTCGTTGACATAGGCCCTCTAAAGATGGCCTGTACGATTGTGTACGAAATTATTACGTGTTTGTAACCATCCATTGGTTCTAATGATGTCAGTATATGTATAAAATAATATTAGGCGTAAAGATAGTTGGTTTCCGCTTAAACGCCCCCCTCACCGCCTATTTTTTCTACCGACTCTAAAAGTTATTTTTTTGCATATCGATCATAATTTTTTTTATGTTCGCTAATATGCGGATTTTCGTCGCAAAGTAAATCTCACACTCATATTGTCTTTTTCTATGACCTTAGTTATAGTTAAGGTACTGTTTCTTCGATGGTAGGCGTTTATATGCATGTTTATATTTTACATGCAGTCCAATATACCTAAACTGTAGGGTGAACATGCCGCGAAGAAACAAAAAGTTGTTTTAACCGCCCCCCCCCCCCCCCCCCCCAAAAAAAAAGAACAACAATTATTTGTTGGCCTTATAATAAATGTTGAGAATAACTTAGGTACTGAAATGCGCGCTTAGATAGAAACTTAATTTTTTGGTCGATGTTGTTATTTTTTATGTATTACAAAACGGGGTTTTGTGAGTGCGTAACGACAGAGACCTGAATACATTTATAAAATTCAGACAGTCCCTTTTTAAACACAATATGGAAATGTGTGAACAAATACCCGATACATGTATATGCGAAGAATCTTACCTCAATTTCGAAGAAAACGATTCTATGGAAGGCAGAGATTTTTCCGTGTCGCTGTCGTCCAAATTAGATTTATCACGTGACCGCAAATAGGGACAGCATAGTCTTAATGTTATTGCAATCACTGCCAACACCACCACAATCACTGCCGCCCCGATTATCACCTTTTCCGCCGTGCCTATAACGACACCTGACGTCACTTCCTGTTGTGAAAACGTCACTTCCGGCGATGTGGAATTTGAGTGAATGTCCGAAAGGAAGGAATTTGTAGTGAAATCGTTTTGTAGAGGGTTTGAACCTCGCACAGAAGAAATCGTTTCAGAAAGAACAGTTCTCAACAAATCTGTGACGCCATTTTGAAGCGTGCTGTTTAGCGATTGTACAGTATCCGAAATATTATATTTTGAGCCGGAAACTTTGTCTTCCACCAATGGATTGCCACTTGATAAATTCTGCCCAGAAAACACTGTTCCGTCGCGCAAACCGTCAACACCCGCTACACCTTGTACGCCGACTGACATATTTTCTTAATGTAAATATCCTTTTAAAAACAAAACAGAAAACTGAAAGGGAAAACTTGTTGTTTTCAGATTTTTATCTCGTTTGCTCCGGGTTTTTAATTTATTAACATTAAAACTGTGTAGCCGACAGCCATCACCTGAAAAAGATAATACGAACGAAACATAGAACATTTCAGTGCATTAGCGAGGCAGATTTATCATTGAGGGCTTGAATCCATTTCTAAACTATTTTACGCGTCGTGAATCTAATTCATTAAAAAAAATCACTGAGTGTTTATATAAGCAATAAACATATTTCCGTACAATCATGTCAGCAGAAAATGTCCTTCATTCAAAAACAAAAACTGTTTAAATATGCTTATAATGTCTTACAACGAGCATTGAACACTTACAAGCTGTCTCTATTAAGAACATGTGTAAGCAATTTAGACGAAATATTTATTGCTTAAATTTCTTACTATCCTTTTCGTTTCTAATATATAAATTACGGCTACTACTGCTACTACTATTAATACTGCTGCTGGTGCTGCTGCTGATGATGATGATAGTACTACACTACTACACAACTACTACTACTACTAACTGGTTTATTTTGATTAAACGCCTGTTACTATGAAATAAACATATTCAATGGCGTTTTACAAAAACAAAGCTATAAGTAAATAAAATATATCATAATAGTTCGTAATTATTATAAAAGAAAGGCATTAGCTGCAAAAAACAATATAAAACATTCAACGCAAGTAAACACTTAAGATTTTGAAGACATAAAACATAAAACACGCATAAAACATAAAACACCTTTGCCTTTAAGAGTATGTTTCAGTTACGCAAATAGTGAATAAAAATTGCGGAAAAAGTATGTTTTCAAATCTTTTTTAAACTTATCTAAGGAATTTGACTGTCGTAGTTCTGGCGGCAAATCGTTCCATAATCTTGGACCAGCGGTGCTAAAACTTCTATCACTAAATGTTCTCCTCTTATTGAATGGCACAACGTAAGAGTTCTCTGCAGTATTCGACGATCGAAGACCACGCCTGCAAGGAGTTTGTTTGGTAAGCAGTTCCAACAGGTAGTCGGGAGCCTCATTTGCAGAGCACTTGTACATGAATGTAAGTAATTTGAATGATATTCTAGCTTTTATCGGCAACCAGTGTAAATCGTATAGAGCCTGTTTTGAGCTTTCATATTTTCCACGTTCTAAAACAAGTTTAGCGCACATATTTTGTATTCGCTGCATCTTCTGAATCTCAGTCTCAGCAACACCGTATAAAATTACATTACAGTAGTCAAGGTGGGATAAAACTAGAGACACAACTAGGATTTCGGTTGCCGGTCTGGTTAGGTATTTGCGGATACTTTTGATTCTAAAATAATTTAGCATAGCCGAGCGACACTTCATTGCAACGTGCTTTCTGAAGCTGAGAGTCTCATCTAAGAACGCTCCAAGATAACGAATTGTAGTATCTCGATGAATTTTGTCTCCTGCAATGTTGATTTCTGTTGTTGTTATTTTTTGAAGTTGTTGACGGCTACCAAACGTAATAAATTAAGTTTTTGAGGCGTTCATTTTTAACTTATTTTTATTCATCCAATTATTGATTGTAACAGAACATTTCTCAAGATCCGTTATTGCATTTCGTTCGTGAGGTTCAGACGGTTTGAATGATGTTTTTGCAATATGATCATCAGCGAAACCAAACACGGAGATATTCGATGGAATTATATCAAATAGTGTTCCCGCATAGGCAAGATACAGCCAAGGACCAAGGCAGCTGCCCTGAGGAACGCTGCATTGTAGTGGCCGCGCGTTGGAAATGCCATTGTTGACTCGAACACTGCAGGTTCTGTCTCTCAGGTAGGAGTACTACTAGCACGGGCCGGCTCGCTCAGTTGGTAGAGCGCTGGAATGTCAATCCGAGGATCGTGAGTTCGAAACCCAGCCCGGCCACAAATAACTTGTGTGGGGATTGGTCATGAAATAATTTCTGAGGCCATCCGCCCCCCTACCTCTGATTCAAGTAGGGCAGTTGTTAGTTACTGGCAAAAGTATATGCACTTAGTACTGGCAAACCGCTTAGATGGGCTAAGCTTGCCCAGGAAAGTTGTGAGTAGGTTAACTGACCGCCGTGATATGACTGAAATAGTGTTAAAAACGGCGAAAAATACTAACAAACATAGTCTACTACTGCTACAACTGCTACTACTACTACTACTACTACTACTCACTACTACTACTCACTACTACTGCTACTATTACTACTGCTACTACTCACTACTACTACTACTCACTACTACTACTACTCACTACTACTTCAAGAAGAAAAAAACAGTAGCAGTAAGAGCTAACGAGCGAGCATACGGACATTCAAATCAATTAAGCAACTGATAACGGAAAGCCCGTTCGTCCGTTCGTGTGTTCTAATTGTTTAATCAAAGGTATTAGCGAGATAATCATCGAATATTATTAAATAACACTTACACATACCTTTTATTGTTTTATCCAACAAGTTTTAAAACGAAATAAGTTAGAGGAAATCGCCAGTAACAAAATGTTCGCAAATTTCCATATAACGGGACATAATACTCACACAACTTAATCCATCACGTCAGATAATGTATCTGTTTCTGTAAAGACAGCGATATGTTTTCAAGATCTTTTCGATGGTTTTCAAAATTTGTCTCTTGGTAATTGATCATTTATACGTACATGTTGAGGCGGAAACCACCGACCGCAACCGGAACCTCACGAACTGTGACGAATGCGATGTCGGTTGAATCCGTAATGAAGGATTGCATATGCTCGCGATACGCACGCCCTGTCACGGATATGCACGAGGTGACTTGTGTTATTTTGCGCATCGTTAATTTTTGACGGATTGGATTTTTGTGCAAAATGCCGATTTTCTTCTCAACGTTTCAACAACTTCTAAATGACGGAGTATTTTAAAATTAAGGAAACCACACTCTGCATTTCACCGAAAATGCTCCTTTTTTGTAATTCATCTATATCTGTCAAATCTTTATTATCTCTAAATTACATCTCTGTTATTAAATAATCTTTCTAAAAGTTTAGCATATCAACGAATAATGCAAATAAACTAAAAATGCAAATTTATTTTCATATTGCTGGGCGTTGAATAAAATACTGTACATAAACACAGCGTACTTTCTCAAATGTCTTACGTTTTATTATTGAAACACAGTTTATTAATTATTATTGTTATTGATATATAGTAATAGTCTGGTTGAGTGACTGACTTAAATTCACTTTTTTGACTAGGTTGGATGATTGATTTAAAAACTGGCTGCCTTGACAGACAGACGAAAGTTTGGCTAGCTGACTGACGACTGACTGATTGAATCATTCATTCACTCCCTCGCTTGCTCGCTCGCTCCCTCATTCGTGTCCTACCTACCTCTCTCACTCACTCACTCACTCGTTCGCTCGCTCCTTCTCTCACTCACTCACACACTAACACTCTCACTCACTCACTCACTCACTCACTCACTCACTCACTCACTCACTCACTCACTCACTCACTCACTCACTCACTCACTCACTCACTCACTCACTCACTCACTCACTCACTCACTCACTCACTCACTCACCCTACCAAAGTTCCTCCCTCTTTCCCTCCTTCCCTTCTTCGCTCCCTCCCTCGCTCCCTCCCTCGCCTTCTCTCTCGCTCCCTCCCTCGCTCCCTCCCTCGCTCCCTCCCTCGCTCCCTCCCTCGCTCCCTCCCTCGCTCCCTCCCTTGCTCCCTCTCTCGCTCGCTCCCTCGCTCCCGCCCTCGCTCCCTCCCTCGCTCCCTCTCTCGCTCCCTCCCTCGCTTCCTCCCTCGCTCCCTCCCTCGCTCGCTCCTTCCCTCGCTCCCTCCCTCGCTCCCTCCCGCACTCACTTACGCACTCACTTACGCACTCACTCACTCACACACCCAACCAAAGTCCCTCCCTCGCTCCCTGTCTCCCTCCCTCCCTCCTTCCCTCCTTCCCTCCCTCACTCACTCAGCCACCCACTTAATTACTCATTTACTCATTCACTTCGTCTGTCTGTCTGTCTGTCTGGAAAAAATGACGTCTTTAAACCATTCCTAACATTTGTGTACACAAACATTTCAAATGCTATTTCATTGGTCAACAAAATTGCATCTTTAATTGTAATGACGTTTATAAACTAACGCGTTTAACATAGCGTAAGTTTAAGCGTAAATTTTTGAGGTGTGTGTGTACGCTGTCTATTCTAGATTAAAATAAAATCGCACGTTGCGGTTGCGTTACGTAACGTTTTCCGGTCAGACGTTGGAATAATCTAGTTTATTATTGTTTTTTGCGTGTTCATTGTTTGTTATTATGTATTCTTAAAAATGCCTGTTGCACAATAATGCATGAGAATCACGTTGGTCCACTCCTAAAGGTATATCCCTGTTAGTAAACACATTTATAATAACATAATCAGAACAAGAGCAACAAGTGCTTACTGGTACTAATACTACTTACTGGTACTGGTTCTACTTACTGGTATTGGTACTACTTACTGGTACTAATACTACTTCCTGGTACTAATACTACTTACTGGTACTAATACTACTAGTTTAACGACTTCTACTACCACTTCTGCTGAGGCTGATCTCTTTCTGTTGCTGCTCTTGCTGCTATTGCTGCTGCTACTGCTGCTGCTACTGCTACTGCTACTACAGCTACCACTACTACTACCACTGCTACTACTACTACTACTACTACTACTACTACTACTACTACTACTACTACTACTACTACTACTACTACTACCACTACTACTACCACTACTACTACTACTACTACTGCTACTGCTACTACTACTAATACTACTACTGCCTACTACTACTACTACTCTACTACTACTACTACTACTACTACTACTACTACTACTACTACTACTACTACCACTACTATTGCTACTACTACTACTACTACTACTACTACTACTACTACTACTACTACTACTACTACTACTACTACTGCTACTACTACTACTACTACTACTACTACTATTACTACTACTACTATTACTACTACTACTATTACTACTACTACCACAACTACTACTACTACTACTGCTGCTACTACTTCTACTGTGATTACTGCTACCACTGCTACCACTTCTACCACTACTATTACTGCTACTGCTGCTGCTGCTGCTACTACTGCAACTACAACCACTACTATTACAACTACTGCTACTGCTACTACTTCTACTTCTACTTCTACTACTACTGCTACTACTACTTCTAATACTGCTACAGCTACTACTACTACTACTACTACGACTACTACTACTGCTACTACTGCTACTACTGCTATTACTGCTACCACTGCTAACACTACTACCACTATTATTACTACTTCTGCTACTGCTACTGCTACTGCTACTGCTTCTACTACTACTACTTTTACTACTACTACGACTACTGCCACTGCTACTAGTACTACTACTACTACTACTACTACTACTACTACTACTACTACTACTACTACTACTACTACTACTACTACTACTACTACTACTACTACTTTTACTACTACTACTACTACTACTACTACTACTATTACGTCACCACCACCATCACCATCATCATCATACCAATACATTTCCACTACCATTATCACAAGCAAGAAGAAGGGCAACAAAAAACTGCTGCTTATACTACCACTGTTTCTCTCCATAATTCATAATGTCATGAAATAACCTTCTTCCTCGCTTGGGATGGTGGGTTAAGTGTTTATCCGATGTAACGTTGATTGAGTGCGTTAATTGAAAAAAAGGGAAAATAAATAATATCAATATTTAGCAACGCCCATCTGTTTATTGACTTTACACTGCATTAATAAATGACGTAATTTGAACGTTCACTTTCAACGCTTGATAGTTCGGTTTAACCCTCCCACACTTATTAAATTTTAATATACTTGGGTTAATTAATAATCTTGCGGGCAATTAATACATGTCATAATTGACGCACCTTATATTTTACTGTTTTGCGTGGAAGACGCAAATATAACTAATGTCTTGGGCGTTAAGAATGTTGAAAACAATTATATTTTTATGTTAATTTATAATTTGTTATCGCTAAATATGAAATATGGATTCAAAATATATGTTTTTAAAAATAAAATTGATATTGATGCATTATAATAATTCATAACGACTTGTTTCCTCAATGAAATGAATAAAAACAATAAAATAACACTAAGCATTCAAAATATGTAATAATATTCATAGCAATTCACACGGTACTTAGAAGTAAAAATTTAATAATTGTAAAAAAAAAGATCTGTGTTCGTTGTCTTTGTTCTGAAAGTAAATATATCCTGGATCCGTATTTTGTACAATTCATGAACCATTTATTAAAGGGAAATAATGTGGAGAAGGTAGGTGTGAGAAAGTGTGAGTGGGAGTAAGTGTGTGTGAGAGAGAGGGTGTAAGACTGTGTGAGAGTGGGTGTAAGGCTGTGGGAGAGAGGGTGTAAGGCATTGTGAGAGAGGGTGTAAGGTTGTTTGAGAGAGGGTGTAAGGCTGTGTGAGAAAAGTGTTAGTGTTTTTGGAGTGAATTGTGTTAGTATGGTAGAGAGTATCAATGCGATAGAGAGAGAGAGTGTTAATGTAAGAGACAGAGTTAATGTGAGAAAGAGGGAGTTAATGTGAGAGAGAGAGGGTGTTAATGTGAGAGATAGAGTTCATGTGAGAGAGAGGGATTTAATGTGAGAGAGAGGGAGTAAGTGTGAGAGAGATTTAATGTGAAAGAGAGGGAATGTATGTGAGAGAGAGGGAGTAAATGTGAGAGGTAGATTTAATGTGAGAGATAGAGTTCATGTGAGAGATAGAGATTATGTGAGAGAGAGGGATTTAATGTGAGAGAGAGGGATTTAATGTGAGAGAGAGGGGGAGTTAATGTGAGAGAGAGGGGGAGTTAATGTGAGAGAGAGGGGGAGTTAATGTGAGAGATAGAGTTAATGTGAGAGAGAGAGATTAACTGTGAGAGATAGAGTAAATGTGAGAGAGGGATTTAATGTGTGAGAGAGGGATTTAATGTGAGAGGTAGAGTTAATGAGAGAGAGAGGGATTTAATGTGAGAGAGAGGGAGTTAATGTGAGAGGTAGAGTTAATGTGAGAGAGAGAGAGAGAGGTTGTTAATGAGAGAGATATAATTAATGTAAGAGAGAGGGAATTAATGTTAGAGAGAGAGGGATTTAATGTGAGAGGTAGAGTTAATGTGAGAGAGAGGGATTTAATGTGAGAGAGAGGGATTTAATGTGAGAGGTAGAGTAAACGTGAGAGAGAGGGATTTAATGTGAGAGAGAGGGAGTTAATGTGAGAGATAGAATTAATGTGAGAGCTAGAGTTAATGTGACAGATGGAGTTAATGTGAGAGAGAGGGAGTTAATGCGAGAGAGATGGATTTAATGTGAGAGAGAGTGAGAGTTAATAAGATAGAGAGGGAGTTAATGTGAGATATAGAGTTAATGTGAGAAGAGGGAGTTAATGTGAGAGGATTTTAGTGGGTGTGATTGTGAGAGGATGTTTGAGAATGTTTGCGAAGTTATTGACAATAGAGAATATTAGATAGTGGTGTGAGAAAGAGAAAAATGTGTGTTGGAATGTAACGTAGTGTGAGAGAATGTGAGCGCGTGCGACGTCAGAATGACAGTTTATCGGAAGTAAAACACATGCATCAAAGGATGATAAAGAAATTCCGTATTAAAAAATCGGGCTCTCACGACCAGTACCCGATGATGTTGGGCTTTGAGAGTCCGGGTAACCCAGTCCAATTGGACAGGGTTGGAAATATGTCCGCAGATGATACTGCTGAAGTCATTTATTATAGCTATCAATTCAGTACTCGTTCTTCCTATATACTGTTTCTTTATATCTTTGTGCAGGTTTGGGTCGGAATAAACGAAAGTCATCGAATAATTCACTTCCGTTACTATTAATATAGCCAATCAAATGGTCTACTTTGATCAGCGTTACAGGCTTAACCGTTAGACTTGGGAAGGTGCGAATGTGCGTAAAGGTGTGATTTTATACGTACTGTGTAGGAATCGTTGAAGTTAAATCGTTTACGTATTAATTGTAACTTTCAAACAATATAATTGTATCGGAGGAAAATAAACGTTAGCAGATCTATGACATTATTTTAGATACTGAGAGTGTATTATATTGGCAAATGTTGTTACATTTTTTTATGAATTCAAATAAATCTCACTGGCAAATTGCAATTTCCAAAAGTGTTGTCACAGACTCCAAAAATAGAAATGAAATAGCACTCCTAACACAAAAATACTGTCCAAATAATTCTTCCTATATACTGTTTCTTTATATCTTTGTGCAGGTTTAGGTCGGAATAAACGAAAGTCATCGAATAATTCACTTCCGTTACTATTAATATAGCCAATCAAATGGTCTACTTTGATCAGCGTTACAGGCTTAACCGTTAGACTTGGGAAGGTGCGAATGTGCGTAAAGGTGTGATTTTATACGTACTGTGTAGGAATCGTTGAAGTTAAATCGTTTACGTATTAATTGTAACTTTCAAACAATATAATTGTATCGGAGGAAAATAAACGTTAGCAGATCTATGACATTATTTTAGATACTGAGAGTGTATTATATTGGCAAATGTTGTTACATTTTTTTATGAATTCAAATAAATCTAGACTAACACAATCACTGGCAAATTGCAATTTCCAAAAGTGTTGTCACAGACTCCAAAAATAGAAATGAAATAGCACTCCTAACACAAAAATACTGTCCAAATAACGCGACGTTTATAATTAAATAAACACTAAAATGGATGAAATCATAAAGCAATGTAATTTTTTTTTTCGACATTTCTTTAAACACACGCGCTTCACTTTCACAGTGTTAAATATATCATTTAAATATATCAGATATATGCGGCCAACAAAATTAATTTGTGGCGCGTCGTGAGAAAACCGGTATTAATGCATGTGAGGATCCGGGAACGGCACTTTCCGCCTACAGTGGATTTTTGTTTAGAAGAGACTTCCTTGAAACAGAAAATACCATAAAAGCGGAAAGTGCTTTCCCGGATTAGCCTGTGCGGACGCACATGCATTAAGACCGGTTTTCTCACGACGCGCCACAAATTGTGTTTTCGGGCAACGATCTCAAAAGAGTTAAGTAGGATCGGGATTGATTTTTGTTTTTAAACTTTTTGAAAAGGCACATTTCGATCAAACAATATTGAAAATCGTCACTAAAAACTTTAGGGTCGGGAGGGGCGGGGGGGGGGGTTGTCTTTCGCCAGGTAGGATCGGGTTGCCCGAAACATTTAAATTTCAGTTGGGGTGACTTCTTTTATCTTTATTTAATTGTCTTGATATTGTATTTGGATTGGTGACAGTGCTCTCAAAGCCTTATTTTATTGCAGTTAAGACAATTAATGACGTTTTTTTTTTTTACGAACGTCTGCGCACATTACATCAGTGTACACTTATTACATCAGTGTGCATGTAATAATAAAGTGTCAACCCGTGCGATTTTTGACCCAAATGCGGTATCTGGGCGCAAATGAGTAATTGGCAGTTTTGAATACACTGATATGTGTAGAAACTGCAAATGGCTTCCTTTTTTATCAGTCATGCATTTGAGCAATTTAAGTAACACCACCATAACGATAAATGTTCACATTTTACACAGATTTTAATGTTTGTCATGCAAACAATACAGAACCTAGCATGGTGAGGACAAGTAATTTATATTATATATATTCGCTGGACTGCCTTTCCCAAATAACAAACTTTGAAAGTACAAATGTTTCGGACAAAAATAAAAATAATAAAGAGATGGTTGCTATGGCAATTATAATTTTTCTACAAATAACCTAATAAATAACATTGTTCGTTAACAGCATTCAAGATTTAAACAATTATTTGAAATATCTTAATCATAATCTTGACTTTATAATAAAAATCACGTGCCTCAACTTTGACGTCAATTTTCTCAAAATGAGGCAGGCCGAAATTGGGATAAAAATCTCATCCCTTTACTATACTAAAAATTAAAACTAAAACTAACAAATATCCTGTACAGGCGTGTCATTGGTATGTACTTTCCGCTCTGCATTCTAACCGAACACATAAGTTCGTACCATTACCAACAGGATTGAGTTTAACCACAATGAAAACATGCGACTCCTAAATGTACTTTGAAAATATTTCACGATCTGTCCATTTGCCAACACACATACGAGACGAAACAACGACGATTCAAGCAAGCAGTGTGCAGTGGTGGATCCGGGGTCTAGTGGTAACGCACTGGCTTCACAACCCAGGGGTCGCAGGTTCGATCCCCCGTCACACCATAACCTTCTAACTCGTTTTTCGCATCACATGAGACGTTAAACCGAGGAGAGGTGTGTATACTGGGTACTTCACACCGGGCATCAAAAGACCCAGTGTCGCCTCTGGAACGGGGCGTCTCCTGTATCTTGCACTATCCCCCGTAACCAACTAACTTAAGAAGTCTTCTGGGGACGATGACCATATGGGAGAGAATCCAAAGTACTACACACACACACACACACACGCACACACACACGCACACGTGCACGCACGCACGCACACACACGCACACACAAACAAAACACACACACACACACACACACACACACACACACATACTGGGTGAGTCTAGACCTCCACCAAAGGCAACTCACCTACTGTACGTCGGTAAACCAATTTGCAGATGATAAATCAAATTTCAGAGAAAACATGTCGGACAAATTACTTATTACCATAATTTATTTACAAAAACTTATATCTTTAAGGTAAGTTTCAACATTTAAAATATATCACAAGATACAATGATATTTTGTATGTATAATGCGCTGTTACAAACGATTCCTAATGGCAATTATTTGGCCAAATTAGTATGAATTTGGTTAAGAATGTAGAAAAATCAGTAAAGTTGGCAATATTTTATGTAAAAAAAGTACTGATCAATTAATGTTTTTTGCAATTATTAATGTACGACCTTACGTATCAGCCATTCTTCTTTGTATATCTGCTTCGTGCGTTGTTTAAGTACAGCAAACACGCGTTATATTGTTATTTTCGTGAAAATATATAATGTAAAATTGATAAAGCCGTAACTTTAAGGTGATAACTTCCAAACTTTTTTTTTTAACTGAATGGATAATAACCAAACTTGTACAAGATGACTTTATGTAAATGCAATAAATGTATGCATTTAAACCATTTTGAGCGAGATTTTAACTTTGTTGACCAGATAAAGTTCACTAAAGCATTGTGCAGCAATTTTACGAAAGTAAACATTGTTAAAGGTCTTATCACAGTAAAACGTGCGGGACCAGATCTGATCTTAAATGAATTTATAATAAATTGCAGAGATGAACTTTTTCCGTATTTTCTTAATTCCTTAACAAAATAGTATGTCTTGGTTTTTTTCCAGATAAATGGACCCAATGTTTTATTGTACCTATACATAACAAAGGAGATTTAAATGACCCAAATAATTTTAGAGTGATATGTGTTAAGTGTCATGGGTAAATTTGATTGAAGGTAGGCAATACACTGGGCTGAAAATTGCCATGTATTGTCGGAAGCACAAGCTAAATGCCAAGCGAAAATGGGAATGAGTAGGAAACATTTTAACATGCCTATATCAATACCACTTGCACCTTTTGAGTACTATATATCCTCCATGCCATTGATATACAAAGAAAAAAGAATCGGGAACAAAACACTTGCCTTGTCTTATACTTTCAAATGCAGTTCCGATATCAGTATGATTTTCTTACCTTTGTGTACACATGAGTAAACATTGCTTTTATAACTGTAAAACGTCGTCCTCGAATACCGAATCTGTATATTCTGTACCAAAGATATCCCTTACAATGTAATCAAATGCCTTTTGTTATGTCAATAAAACAACAATTAAATTGATAATTTTAATTTAAAATATGTTATTAAATAGTAAAGGACAAATAGGTGTCGAAATCAGCACACATAATGACTTTATATTACCGGAGACAGGGATACTTGACTTTTTAACTATGAGTAAAACGAATATGATAAAATACTGGTTTAAGGTGATCTGTGCTCCCGAACATAAATTCATTTAAATGGATTATAAAATTATGCTAGACGATATTGAACGTAATCCCCTAAAACCAACTGGGCAAGTCAAATGAAACGTATTCTAAGTTCATCGGGATTCTATCATGTCTGCTTTGCATACGGTGTTGGTGACCTCAGTGGTTTCTTTTCTGTGTTTAAGCAAAGACTTACTGACACTTGTGTCCAAGGTGTAGAAGGACGCATAAATGGCTATTCAAGGGCATTATTTTATAGCAATATCTTCATTTTTACCTTAAATGGGTTAACATCGTGAAGGGAAGGTGGAATAATACCAATATTAGTAATATAGTGTTTGCCCAGTTTGCCCTGTTATCGATGATGAATATCATTTTATTAACATCTACTCACAAACAAGACGAAAATACAATACATTTATCAGTATGTTATAGACGTCACCCAAGCATGTTAAAAGCCATAGAGTTATTTTCCTCACAGAATCCAAATACTATCAAGTTACTAGCCGTTTATGCATGTAGAGCTTTTGAAATAATAAACACTGTCAGTACATGATGATTAATGCTATTTTATTAAGTTACATGCAGTAAAGATCAGTTTAATGAATATTACCGTGCATATTACTTTAATATTTAACTTAGATATAATTTTTGCAAAGCATGATAATACAGTACAGATCACTGTTATGTATTACTAAGAAAAAAATTATTTGTGTAAAGCATGAGAATACAGTACAGAATACTTTTACATAGCACGCGCAGATATATATAATGTATTTCTCTTTCTTAATGCATGATAATATTATTTGTTCTATTTGTATAATTGTTATTTATGACGATCTTGGGCCATGCATCAAAGGATGATAAAGAAATTCCGTATTAAAAAATCGGGCTATCACGACCAGTACCCGATGATGTTGGGCTTTGAGAGTCCGGGTAACCCAGTCCAATTGGACAGGGTTGGAAATATGTCCGCAGATGATACTGCTGAAGTCACTTATTATAGCTATCAATTCAGTACTCGTTCTTCCTATATACTGTTTCTTTATATCTTTGTGCAGGTTTAGGTCGGAATAAACGAAAGTCATCGAATAATTCACTTCCGTTACTATTAATATAGCCAATCAAATGGTCTACTTTGATCAGCGTTACAGGCTTAACCGTTAGACTTGGGAAGGTGCGAATGTGCGTAAAGGTGTGATTTTATACGTACTGTGTAGGAATCGTTGAAGTTAAATCGTTTACGTATTAATTGTAACTTTCAAACAATATAATTGTATCGGAGGAAAATAAACGTTAGCAGATCTATGACATTATTTTAGATACTGAGAGTGTATTATATTGGCAAATGTTGTTACATTTTTTTATGAATTCAAATAAATCTAGACTAACACAATCACTGGCAAATTGCAATTTCCAAAAGTGTTGTCACAGACTCCAAAAATAGAAATGAAATAGCACTCCTAACACAAAAATACTGTCCAAATAACGCGACGTTTATAATTAAATAAACACTAAAATGGATGAAATCATAAAGCGTTTGTAATTTTTTTTGTCGACATTTCTTTAAACACACGCGCTTCACTTTCACAGTGTTAAATATATCATTTAAATATATCAGATATATGCGGCCAACAAAATTAATTTGTGGCGCGTCGTGAGAAAACCGGTATTAATGCATGTGAGGATCCGGGAACGGCACTTTCCGCCTACAGTGGATTTTTGTTTAGAAGAGACTTCCTTGAAACAGAAAATACCATAAAAGCGGAAAGTGCTTTCCCGGATTAGCCTGTGCGGACGCACATGCATTAAGACCGGTTTTCTCACGACGCGCCACAAATTGTGTTTTCGGGCAACGATCTCAAAAGAGTTAAGTAGGATCGGGATTGATTTTTTTTTATAACTTTTTTAAAAGGCACATTTCGATCAAACAATATTGAAAATCGTCACTAAAAACTTTAGGGTCGGGAGGGGCGGGGGTTGGGGGGGGTTGTCTTTCGCCAGGTAGGATCGGGTTGCCCGAAACATTTAAATTTCAGTTGGGGTGCCTTCTTTTATCTTTATTTAATTGTCTTGATATTGTATTTGGATTGGTGACAGTGCTCTCAAAGCCTTATTTTATTGCAGTTAAGACAATTAATGACGTTTTTTTTTTTTACGAACGTCTGCGCACATTACATCAGTGTACACTTATTACATCAGTGTGCATGTAATAATAAAGTGTCAACCCGTGCGATTTTTGACCCAAATGCGGTATCTGGGCGCAAATGAGTAATTGGCAGTTTTGAATACACTGATATGTGTAGAAACTGCAAATGGCTTCCTTTTTTATCAGTCATGCATTTGAGCAATTTAAGTAACACCACCATAACGATAAATGTTCACATTTTACACAGATTTTAATGTTTGTCATGCAAACAATACAGAACCTAGCATGGTGAGGACAAGTAATTTATATTATATATATTCGCTGGACTGCCTTTCCCAAATAACAAACTTTGAAAGTACAAATGTTTCGGACAAAAATAAAAATAATAAAGAGATGGTTGCTATGGCAATTATAATTTTTCTACAAATAACCTAATAAATAACATTGTTCGTTAACAGCATTCAAGATTTAAACAATTATTTGAAATATCTTAATCATAATCTTGACTTTATAATAAAAATCACGTGCCTCAACTTTGACGTCAATTTTCTCAAAATGAGGCAGGCCGAAATTGGATAAAAATCTCATCCCTTTACTATACTAAAAATTAAAACTAAAACTAACAAATATCCTGTACAGGCGTGTCATTGGTATGTACTTTCCGCTCTGCATTCTAACCGAACACATAAGTTCGTACCATTACCAACAGGATTGAGTTTAACCACAATGAAAACATGCGACTCCTAAATGTACTTTGAAAATATTTCACGATCTGTCCATTTGCCAACACACATACGAGACGAAACAACGACGATTCAAGCAAGCACTGTGCAGTGGTGGATCCGGGGTCTAGTGGTAACGCACTGGCTTCACAACCCAGGGGTCGCAGGTTCGAGCCCCGTCACACCATAACCTTCTAACTCGTTTTTCGCATCGCATGAGACGTTAAACCGAGGAGAGGTGTGTATACTGGGTACTTCACACCGGGCATCAAAAGACCCAGTGTCGCCTCTGGAACGGGGCGTCTCCTGTATCTTGCACTATCCCCCGTAACCAACTAACTTAAGAAGTCTTCTGGGGACGATGACCATATGGGAGAGAATCCAAAGTACTACACACACACACACACACACGCACAAAGACACACGCACACGCGCACGCACGCACGCACGCACACACACGCACACACAAACAAAACACACACACACACACACACACATACTGGGTGAGTCTAGACCTCCACCAAAGGCAACTCACCCACTGTACGTCGGTAAACCAATTTGCAGATGATAAATCAAATTTCAGAGAAAACATGTCGGACAAATTACTTATTACCATAATTTATTTACAAAAACTTATATCTTTAAGGTAAGTTTCAACATTTAAAATATATCACAATGATATTTTGTATGTATAATGCGCTGTTACAAACGATTCCTAATGGCAATTATTTGGCCAAATTAGTATGAATTTGGTTAAGAATGTAGAAAAATCAGTAAAGTTGGCAATATTTTATGTAAAAAAAGTACTGATCAATTAATGTTTTTTGCAATTATTAATGTACGACCTTACGTATCAGCCATTCTTCTTTGTATATCTGCTTCGTGCGTTGTTTAAGTACAGCAAACACGCGTTATATTGTTATTTTCGTGAAAATATATAATGTAAAATTGATAAAGCCGTAACTTTAAGGTGATAACTTCCAAACTTTTTTTTTTAACTGAATGGACAATAACCAAACTTGTACAAGATGACTTTATGTAAATGCAATAAATGTATGCATTTAAACCATTTTGAGCGAGATTTTAACTTTGTTGACCAGATAAAGTTCACTAAAGCATTGTGCAGCAATTTTACGAAAGTAAACATTGTTAAAGGTCTTATCACAGTAAAACGTGCGGGACCAGATCTGATCTTAAATGAATTCATAATAAATTGCAGAGATGACCTTTCTCCGTATTTTCTTAATTCCTTAACAAAATAGTATGTCTTGGTTTTTTTCCAGATAAATGGACCCAATGTTTTATTGTACCTATACATAACAAAGGAGATTTAAATGACCCAAATAATTTTAGAGTGATAACTATGTTAAGTGTCATGGGTAAATTTGATTGAAGGTAGGCAATACACTGGGCTGAAAATTGCCATGTATTGTCGGAAGCACAAGCTAAATGCCAAGCGAAAATGGGAATGAGTAGGAAACATTTTAACATGCCTATATCAATACCACTTGCACCTTTTGAGTACAATATATCCTCCATGCCATTGATATACAAAGAAAAAAGAATCGGGAACAAAACACTTGCCTTGTCTTATACTTTCAAATGCAGTTCCGATATCAGTATGATTTTCTTACCGTTGTGTACACATGAGTAAACATTGCTTTTATAACTGTAAAACGTCGTCCTCGAATACCGAATCTGTATATTCTGTACCAAAGATATCCCTTACAATGTAATCAAATGCCTTTGGTTATGTCAATAAAACAACAATTAAATTGATAATTTTAATTTAAAATATGTTATTAAATAGTAAAGGACAAATAGGTGTCGAAATCAGCACACATAATGACTTTATATTACCGGAGACAGGGATACTTGACTTTTTAACTATGAGTAAAACGAATATGATAAAATACTGGTTTAAGGTGATCTGTGCTCCCGAACATAAATTCATTTAAATGGATTATAAAATTATGCTAGACGATATTGAACGTAATCCCCTAAAACCAACTGGGCAAGTCAAATGAAACGTATTCTAAGTTCATCGGGATTCTATCATGTCTGCTTTGCATACGGTGTTGGTGACCTCAGTGGTTTCTTTTCTGTGTTTAAGCAAAGACTTACTGACACTTGTGTCCAAGGTGTAGAAGGACGCATAAATGGCTATTCAAGGGCATTATTTTATAGCAATATCTTCATTTTTACCTTAAATGGGTTAACATCGTGAAGGGAAGGTGGAATAATACCAATATTAGTAATATAGTGTTTGCCCAGTTTGCCCTGTTATCGATGATGAATATCATTTTATTAACATCTACTCACAAACAAGACAAAAATACAATACATTTATCAGTATGTTATAGACGTCACCCAAGCATGTTAAAAGCCATAGAGTTATTTTCCTCACAGAATCCAAATACTATCAAGTTACTAGCCGTTTATGCATGTAGAGCTTTTGAAATAATAAACACTGTCAGTACATGATGATTAATGCTCTTTTATTAAGTTACATGCAGTAAAGATCAGTTCAATGAATATTACCGTGCATATTACTTTAATATTTAACTTAGATATAATTTTTGCAAAGCATGATAATACAGTACAGATCACTGTTATGTATAACTAAGATAAAAATTATTTGTGTAAAGCATGAGAATACAGTACAGAATACTTTTAAATAGCACGCGCAGATATATATAATGTATTTCTCTTTCTTAATGCATGATAATATTATTCGTTCTATTTGTATAATTGTTATTTATGACGATCTTGGGCCATGCATCAAAGGATGATAAAGAAATTCAGTATTAAAAAATCGGGCTATCACGACCAGTACCCGATGATGTTGGGCTTTGAGAGTCCGGGTAACCCAGTCCAATTGGACAGGGTTGGAAATATGTCCGCAGATGATACTGCTGAAGTCACTTATTATAGCTATCAATTCAGTATTCGTTCTTCCTATATACTGTTTCTTTATATCTTTGTGCAGGTTTAGGTCGGAATAAACGAAAGTCATCGAATAATTCACTTCCGTTACTATTAATATAGCCAATCAAATGGTCCACTTTGATCAGCGTTACAGGCTTAACCGTTAGACTTCGGAAGGTGCGAATGTGCGTAAAGGTGTGATTTTATGCGTACTGTGTAGGAATCGTTGAAGTTAAATCGTTTACGTATTAATTGTAACTTTCAAACAATATAATTGTATCGGAGGAAAATAAACGTTAGCAGATCTATGACATTATTTTAGATACTGAGAGTGTATTATATTGGCAAATGTTGTTACATTTTTTTATGAATTCAAATAAATCTAGACAATCACTGGCAAATTGCAATTTCCAAAAGTGTTGTCACAGACTCCAAAAATAGAAATGAAATAGCACTCCTAACACAAAAATACTGTCCAAATAACGCGACGTTTATAATTAAATAAACACTAAAATGGATGAAATCATAAAGCGTTTGTAATTTTTTTGTCGACATTTCTTTAAACACACGCGCTTCACTTTCACAGTGTTAAATATATCATTTAAATATATCAGATATATGCGGCCAACAAAATTAATTTGTGGCGCGTCGTGAGAAAACCGGTATTAATGCATGTGAGGATCCGGGACGGCACTTTCCGCCTACAGTGGATTTTTGTTTAGAAGAGACTTCCTTGAAACAGAAAATACCATAAAAGCGGAAAGTGCTTTCCCGGATTAGCCTGTGCGGACGCACATGCATTAAGACCGGTTTTCTCACGACGCGCCACAAATTGTGTTTTCGGGCAACGATCTCAAAAGAGTTAAGTAGGATCGGGATTGATTTTTTTTTTAAACTTTTTTAAAAGGCACATTTCGATCAAACAATATTGAAAATCGTCACTAAAAACTTTAGGGTCGGGAGGGGCGGGGGGGGGGGTTGTCTTTCGCCAGGTAGGATCGGGTTGCCCGAAACATTTAAATTTCAGTTGGGGTGACTTCTTTTATCTTTATTTAATTGTCTTGATATTGTATTTGGATTGGTGACAGTGCTCTCAAAGCCTTATTTTATTGCAGTTAAGACAATTAATGACGTTTTTTTTTTACGAATGTCTGCGCACATTACATCAGTGTACACTTATTACATCAGTGTCTACCACATGGCTGATTCCTTAACGTGGTGTGGTGGTTTGAGTGCCTCGATGACCCGGCGAGCTACGCCAGCGGGAGTGTAAACTCCTGGCAGGGCTTCCCAAGCTGGACAGGTCGAAGGGTAGAGGACAGACGAATATCAGTCACCTCTCCTCGAGGCTAAGGGGTATGAGAAGGATCACTCAGACAGAAAAACCAAGGGCAGGAGATGCTCTACAGCCATGGCAGGCAAGTCTCCTACGACAAGGAAAAGTCGGAGAATAAACCACTGCTGAAGACGGATGCACTGGGCCAGAGTGCGCATAACGACAGTGCAACGCTTTCCTCTCCAATGATGGACAACAATGGATCTTTGCGTGATGGTGCTCTGCCTGTGGAGTCCCCCCGGGCTGGTAGAGTGCCGGACCCCATGCCTCGAAGGGGTCCAACCCAAGCTACCGGAGGTCACCCCGTCCCGCTGCGAGGAGCCAGGCTACGGAGGCGGAGGGTAAATGCGGCTGGCCAAGAAAGAACACCAAGCACTCAAGAGACCCCTCGACCGCTGAACATCCTTCAATGGAATGCGGAGGGAATACACAACAAAAAGCTTCCTTTCACTGAAAGACTGCACGCCGACAATATTGATGTAGCCTGTATCCAAGAAACCCACCTGAATTCAAACCACCGGTTCACCATCAGAGGATACCAAACCTTCAGGCTAGACAGAGAAGGAAGACACAAAGGAGGAGTGCTGATGCTCATCAAGAACAATATCCCAGCACAAGAAATTAAAGTAGTCACTAACCAACAAGCTGAAATCCAAGGAGTCAATATCACAATGGACAGGTCTGTAATTACAATATACAATCTGTACTGCCCCCAAGACAAAGAACTTTCCCTGCAGTACCTGGAAAACCTACCCACTGAGAACTGCTTGGTTGTTGGAGACTTCAACAGCCACTCAACCTGTTGGGGCTATGAAGAGACGGACAGAAGAGGAGAGGAAGTGGAGGACTGGCAGATTGATACCCAAATGGTTCTGCTGAATGATCCAGAAGACCCACCCACCTTCTTCTCACGCAGGTGGCTGTCAACTTCTACCCCAGATCTCGCCTTTGCAACTGATGATCTCTCCAAGAAGACCACCAGAGGGGTACTGAGCCAGTTAGGAGGCAGCGACCACAGACCAGTAAAGCTGGCCATCAACCTGCAGTACAGACCACAGAACTCAACAACGTTCCCAAGGTGGAACTACAAGAAGGCAGACTGGAACATGTTTGCAAGCCTCACAGACCTCTACACCAGGGGCCTAAAAACAGACGACCTTAACATCAACCGAGTCACCAGGAACTTCAATCAGGCCATTCTGAAAGCGGCTTCCGAGACAATCCCACGGGGCGCACGTAAGAACTACAGGCCCTACTGGACGGAAGAGCTTCAAGAACTTGAGGACCAAGTCAGCAGCAGCAGACAGGAAGTAGAGGAGAATCCCTCTGTTGACAACAACATCGCCCTGAAAGCAGCCACTGCCAAGTACAGAAGAGCCTACCTTCAAGCAGCAAGATCTAGCTGGAGAGAAAAAACCGAGAAGCTAAACTTAGATAGGGACGGAAACAAGCTGTGGAAGCTGACCAAAGCGATGAATGGTGAAGACACAAGGGCAGAGCCAATTACCATCTCACAAGGCCAAGAGTTGCTGACAGGGAGAGAAGCTGCCAACCTTTTTATAGATAATTATGAGGAAGTCAGCAACATCACTGTACCTGAAGAAAGAAAGGCCCAGGTACAGGAGGAGAGAAGAACCTCCAAGGAGTATCAGCCAGAGGAACACATGAACAAGCCGTTCAACCATCATGAACTAGCAGACGCCATGAAAGCCTTGCAAGAAAGAAAATCCCCAGGGCCAGACAAAATAACCAATGAGATGCTTCTACATTTAGGCACAAGGGCAAAAACACAGTTACTGAAAATCTTCAACAACAGCTGGAAGACTGGTCATGTTCCACAAATCTGGCGAGAGGCTGATATGGTCCCCATCCACAAGAAGGGCAAAGACCGAGCAAAGGTGGACAGCTACAGACCCATCAGTCTCACCAGCTGTGTGGGCAAACTCATGGAACGGCTAATCAACACCAGGCTCACTTGGCATTTGGAGAAGAACAACACTATTTCCCCAGAGCAGGCAGGATTCAGGCAAAATCGTTCGACTGAGGACCAGGTGACGTATATCGCCCAGAAGATTGAAGATGGCTTCCAGGACAAGAAAAACACCCTGACGATCTGGATTGACATGGAGAAGGCCTTCGATAAGGTCTGGAAGGAAGGGCTGAAGCTGAAGCTCCAGAAAAGTGGTGTGGCCGGTTGTATGTTCCAATGGATCTGCCAGTACTTGAACAGCAGGAAAGCAAGAGTCCATGTAAGTGGACAGTACAGCCGGAAGAAGACACTGAAAGACGGAGTCCCGCAAGGCGGAGTCCTCAGCCCCACCTTGTTCCTAGTCTTCATCAACGACATCGTCAAGGACCTCCCTCGAAATGTCCATGGGGCCATCTATGCGGACGATCTTGCACTCTGGTGCTCAGAAGAACACATCACAACCGCAAACTACCGGATGCAAGAGGCGCTGAAAGTTCTTGAGGACTGGACAAAGAAGTGGCTCATCACCATCAACTCCAGGAAGACCACTTACACGATCTTTAGCCTCTCCCCAAAAGAAGTGAAGGCCAATCTCAAGCTCTGCGGACAGACGCTGCAAGCTGACCACACCCCCACGTATCTTGGCGTGACCTTCGACAGGCGACTCACTTGGAAACAGCAGACAGAGAAAGTCGAAGCTAGAGCCAAACTGCGGTTAGCACTCATGAAAAAGCTAACCGGCACAACATGGGGGGCAGATGCAGCAATCCTCAAGAAGATGTACATGGGCAGCGTTAGACCAGTCCTTGAGTATGGGGTGACGGCATGGGGCACAGCAAGCAAGTCAAATTTTGACAGAGTCAGCAAGGTGCAGAACCAGGCGGCCAGAATCATCACTGGCGCCATGCGGTCAACCCCTATTCAAGAGCTGGAAACCATCACGGGTCTTGAGCCCATAGAAGACAGAAGGGACACCAAACTCCTCACCCAGGCAGCAAAGTTCAAAAGACTGCCAAATCATCCCATGAAAGACAGACTGTGCCAACCAACAAAAGGAAGACTGAAGAGAGGGAGCTTCATCCACCAGACGAGGGTTTTGGAAAGGAAATGCCAAGATATCCTGGATCAAGAACCCAAAGATATCCCCCCGTACCTTGAAAACCCAGGCTGGAGCGATGCTGAAAGACCCCAGATACACAGCAGTATTCCTGGCATTGGCAAGAAAGACTCCCAGAGCGATGCTGAAAAGAAGTCCATCTCCATGGAACACATCAACAACTCCTACCCACAACACAACTGGACTCATGTCTACACTGATGGGTCTGCTGACCAGGCTGTCAGAAGTGGTGGTGCCGGAATCTACATCAGGTATCCAGGAGGTAGAGAACAACACATCTCCCTCGCTACTGGCCTCTACTCCACCAACTTCAAGGCTGAAGCAGTAGCGCTCAAGACAGGTGCAGTCCACATTGAGCACAGTCCACTCTCCTCCAACAACGTTGTGTTCTTCAGCGACGCAAAGTCAGTCCTGCAGGCCCTAGACACTGCCAGAGACAAAGAACTGAACGACCTGTCATCTGCCTTGACCTCCCTGTGCAGAGCCCACACGGTCGTGCTGCAATGGGTCCCCTCTCACTGCAACATACTAGGCAATGAAGCCGCAGACACTCTGGCAAAGGAGGGCACCACAAAAGAACAGAATGACAGGTCAACCACCTTCAAAGAAGCCAAGACCATCATCAAGGCAAAGCAACACACCAAGTGGCTACAACAGCACCCACGATACAACCGAAATGACCCATACCACCTGCTCTCAAGATCTGAGCAGGTCCTCATATTCAGGCTGCGGACAGGCCACAACCGTATGAACCACCACCTTTTCACCAAGTTCAGATTTGGCCAGTCAGACCAGTGCCCCTGTCAGACAGATAGCATGACAACAGAACACTTGCTGCAGTCCTGCCCACTACACAATGGCCTCAGGCGCCAGATCTGGGCGGAGGAGACCACGATGCAAGGGAAGCTCTATGGCAGTCTGGAGGACCTGCGGCGCACGGCGACCTTTGCGCAGAGAGCCGGCGTGTCCATCTGAGTGATCGACAAGAAGAAGAAGAAGAATACATCAGTGTGCATGTAATAATAAAGTGTCAACCCGTGCGATTTTTGACCCAAATGCGGTATCTGGGCGCAAATGAGTAATTGGCAGTTTTGAATACACTGATATGTGTAGAAACTGCAAATGGCTTCCTTTTTTATCAGTCATGCATTTTGAGCAAGAATGAGCAGTTTAAGTAACACCACCATAACGATAAATGTTCACATTTTACACAGATTTTAATGTTTGTCATGCAAACAATACAGAACCTAGCATGGTGAGGACAAGTAATTTATATTATATATATTCGCTGGACTGCCTTTCCCAAATAACAAACTTTGAAAGTACAAATGTTTCGGACAAAAATAAAAATAATAAAGAGATGGTTGCTATGGCAAAAAAACAAGCAATCATAGCAAAAATTATAATTTTTCTACAAATAACCTAATAAATAACATTGTTCGTTAACAGCATTCAAGATTTAAACAATTATTTGAAATATCTTAATCATAATCTTGACTTTATAATAAAAATCACGTGCCTCAACTTTGACGTCAATTTTCTCAAAATGAGGCAGGCCGAAATTGGGATAAAAATCTCATCCCTTTACTATACTAAAAATTAAAACTAAAACTAACAAATATCCTGTACAGGCGTGTCATTGGTATGTACTTTCCGCTCTGCATTCTAACCGAACACATAAGTTCGTACCATTACCAACAGGATTGAGTTTAACCACAATGAAAACATGCGACTCCTAAATGTACTTTGAAAATATTTCACGATCTGTCCATTTGCCAACACACATACGAGACGAAACAACGACGATTCAAGCAAGCACTGTGCAGTGGTGGATCCGGGGTCTAGTGGTAACGCACTGGCTTCACAACCCAGGGGTCGCAGGTTCGAGCCCCCGTCACACCATAACCTTCTAACTCGTTTTTCGCATCGCATGAGACGTTAAACCGAGGAGAGGTGTGTATACTGGGTACTTCACACCGGGCATCAAAAGACCCAGTGTCGCCTCTGGAACGGGGAAGGTGTGTATACTGGGTACTTCACACCGGGCATCAAAAGACCCAGTGTCGCCTCTGGAACGGGGCGTCTCCTGTATCTTGCACTATCCCCCGTAACCAACTAACTTAAGAAGTCTTCTGGGGACGATGACCATATGGGAGAGAATCCAAAGTACTACACACACACATACACACACACGCACACACACACGCACACGCGCACGCACGCACGCACGCACGCACACACACGCACACACAAACAAAACACACACACACACACACACACACACACACACACACACACACACACACACACATACTGGGTGAGTCTAGACCTCCACCAAAGGCAACTCACCTACTGTACGTCGGTAAACCAATTTGCAGATGATAAATCAAATTTCAGAGAAAACATGTGGGACAAATTACTTATTACCATAATTTATTTACAAAAACTTATATCTTTAAGGTAAGTTTCAACATTTAAAATATATCACAAGTTACAATGATATTTTGTATGTATAATGCGCTGTTACAAACGATTCCTAATGGCAATTATTTGGCCAAATTAGTATGAATTTGGTTAAGAATGTAGAAAAATCAGTAAAGTTGGCAATATTTTATGTAAAAAAAGTACTGATCAATTAATGTTTTTTGCAATTATTAATGTACGACCTTACGTATCAGCCATTCTTCTTTGTATATCTGCTTCGTGCGTTGTTTAAGTACAGCAAACACGCGTTATATTGTTATTTTCGTGAAAATATATAATGTAAAATTGATAAAGCCGTAACTTTAAGGTGATAACTTCCAAACTTTTTTTTTAACTGAATGGATAATAACCAAACTTGTACAAGATGACTTTATGTAAATGCAATAAATGTATGCATTTAAACCATTTTGAGCGAGATTTTAACTTTGTTGACCAGATAAAGTTCACTAAAGCATTGTGCAGCAATTTTACGAAAGTAAACATTGTTAAAGGTCTTATCACAGTAAAACGTGCGGGACCAGATCTGATCTTAAATGAATTTATAATAAATTGCAGAGATGAACTTTTTCCGTATTTTCTTAATTCCTTAACAAAATAGTATGTCTTGGTTTTTTTCCAGATAAATGGACCCAATGTTTTATTGTACCTATACATAACAAAGGAGATTTAAATGACCCAAATAATTTTAGAGTGATATGTGTTAAGTGTCATGGGTAAATTTGATTGAAGGTAGGCAATACACTGGGCTGAAAATTGCCATGTATTGTCGGAAGCACAAGCTAAATGCCAAGCGAAAATGGGAATGAGTAGGAAACATTTTAACATGCCTATATCAATACCACTTGCACCTTTTGAGTACTATATATCCTCCATGCCATTGATATACAAAGAAAAAAGAATCGGGAACAAAACACTTGCCTTGTCTTATACTTTCAAATGCAGTTCCGATATCAGTATGATTTTCTTACCTTTGTGTACACATGAGTAAACATTGCTTTTATAACTGTAAAACGTCGTCCTCGAATACCGAATCTGTATATTCTGTACCAAAGATATCCCTTACAATGTAATAAAATGCCTTTGGTTATGTCAATAAAACAACAATTAAATTGATAATTTTAATTTAAAATATGTTATTAAATAGTAAAGGACAAATAGGTGTCGAAATCAGCACACATAATGACTTTATATTACCGAAGACAGGGATACTTGACTTTTTAACTATGAGTAAAACGAATATGATAAAATACTGGTTTAAGGTGATCTGTGCTCCCGAACATAAATTCATTTAAATGGATTATAAAATTATGCTAGACGATATTGAACGTAATCCCCTAAAACCAACTGGGCAAGTCAAATGAAACGTATTCTAAGTTCATCGGGATTCTATCATGTCTGCTTTGCACACGGTGTTGGTGACCTCAGTGGTTTCTTTTCTGTGTTTAAGCAAAGACTTACTGACACTTGTGTCCAAGGTGTAGAAGGACGCATAAATGGCTATTCAAGGGCATTATTTTATAGCAATATCTTCATTTTTACCTTAAATGGGTTAACATCGTGAAGGGAAGGTGGAATAATACCAATATTAGTAATATAGTGTTTGCCCAGTTTGCCGTGTTATCGATGATGAATATCATTTTATTAACATCTACTCACAAACAAGACAAAAATACAATACATTTATCAGTATGTTATAGACGTCACCCAAGCATGTTAAAAGCCATAGAGTTATTTTCCTCACAGAATCCAAATACTATCAAGTTACTAGCCGTTTATGCATGTAGAGCTTTTGAAATAATAAACACTGTCAGTACATGGTGATTAATGCTATTTTATTAAGTTACATGCAGTACAGATCAGTTTAATGAATATTACCGTGCATATTACTTTAATATTTAACTTAGATATAATTTTTGCAAAGCATGATAATAGAGGACAGATCACTGTTATGTATTACTAAGATAAAAATTATTTGTGTAAAGCATGAGAATACAGTACAGAATACTTTTAAATAGCACGCGCAGATATATATATGTATTTCTCTTTCTTAATGCATGATAATATTATTTGTTCTATTTGTATAATTGTTATTTATGACGATCTTGGGCCATGTTGGCCTTATTCGTTTTTTATATGCTACATTGTACAATGTTTCAATAAACTATATTTTTCTTCTATTACATATAATAAAAATATGTATATGTAATGAAAATATGTAATTAAAAATGGCACAAAACAAACCTTCCTTTGCAAAAAATAATCATGTTATCGCGCAGTTTGAGCTTTATCCAGTTTAAGTTTGGACTTTATTTACACATTTTCTTCAAACAGTTTGTTTTATCCATTGATGAGCACACCATACCAAAATATAATTGATTTTAACCCAAAAACCACTACGGTATCAACTAATAAACGTTTGAATGCCCTTCTAGATCGATTATATCACTACTCTGTAACGGCTTAGATCACCAATTTGTCGATTTAGATGCAAAAATTAAATAAATGCGTACATATTTTGAATATTTTGTATTTCCCCCAGACAATTTATATATTTCTTATAAGAAAAACGTAGATTTCTGGCAAAACACTTAATACATAATTGCGTTGGAATTTACTTTATATATGTGTACAATAATTTTGTATATATACTGACTAAAATCGCCAAAAAATTCAAAATATGTACCAATCTGTCAATTGCGGACGATAAGTTTTCTCTGAAATTTGATTTATCATCTGCAAATTGGTTTACCGACGTACAGGGGGTGCAAGTCGTTTCCCTCAAGTGTTGTGCAAACAACTGAGTTATACATCACAATGCGACCCATCTCTTGTAAGTGCTAATCACACAAAATATCATGTAGACAGAAACAGATAGTGGACACTCCTTTTTAAATTACTGGATCGTCACGGTGTTTCTATTTTGCTTTGTTCAACTTCAACTTTAATATCATGGTAATAGACAAACTGTGCAAGATTGGTGAAGATGAAAAATGAAGTCTCTATCCTGAATAATGTCCATTTTTGTATATTTTTTAATAAACAAAAGGCAATAACTCTGGTGTTTGATACACACACTGTGAACGTTTGGTTTAATAGGATTTGATAGAAAATAAAGTATATATGTCGGAAAAGGGCATTTTTGCACCTGTTTTGCATGAAAAAGGGACAATAACTCTTGTTTTCCTGGTGTGATCTGGCCCAGATTTTATGGTCATACACAAACTGTGCAAGTTGTGTTAAGATTGGATAAAAAGTGGTCTCAAGCGTGAAAACGAACCAAATTTTTGACGGCACACGGACGGCATTCGACGGACGCCGGACGACGCCGGAGAGGTCCCCTATACCAATAACTCACCGAGGACTTCGTGCTCAGGTGAGCTGAAAAGTAATAAAAATAAATAGCGGACAGATGTTCCATATTGAACTTGTGACAGCTGTAGCAACATTATCAAATGGCATACAAGTTGGTCCATGCCAAATTTTGTCGAAGTACACGTATTTAAATCTTGTGAAGACACACTTTTATTGTATGCTTTCCAGTAATTTATAGGGAAATATCAGTGAAATATGATTGGGAATTTATCAGTGAAATATGATTGGGAATTAACTGTTTAACACAGTGAAAACTACCACTGAGATAATTTTCATTGTTTCATACTGTTTCCCGATATAAAACAGTACATGAAACGGGCCGCCAACGATGCCGAACTCAAATTGTCAAATGAGTCCCGCGATATTTTGTAATAAAACCCACTTAAATATAGCAATTAAAATAATAAAAAGTGGAAAGGCATAAAATAAAAAGAAAATGTGTTGGTTTCGGTAGAACATCTTCGTTATATTCACTCGCGATCATATAAAATATATATTTTATATAATATGAATTTTTATGATCACTTGTGAATTAAAATCTATAATCTACCGAAACCAACACATATCCTCTATTTCGCCTAACAAATAAACAAAATTAACACATTTGGTAATATACTGTAATTAGTTCATCATTCACGATTGTATTTTGTAAGTAGAACATAAAAGTACATGCAAATGGTTTCCTTAAAGAGACAGACTGACGAGTTTGGCAAATTGATAATTTCCAAATTTGTTAGATTGGGATGGATGGATGAAAGGTTACCAAAATGACTGTTCGACTTATTCATGTTAGTTTTATAATAATTATCGTGATTCAATCATCTTATTTCATTACATTTTCTGCTAAATTCGTAAATTGAGCCCGTTAATATAATTGATGACAGCAAATAGTTATTTATCTTGCATTTATCTTGCATTCTTAAGTGCTTTTCTCCAGTACAAATAGGTTATACTGACAGTAAAAACTATATGATCGTGTTTTTAGTGTGACATTTTCATGTTCTGTTCAATAAATTATTATCGATTTTGCGCTGTTTATCTGTGAAAACTCGTTGTTTATTAACATATAAACAACAATAAAGCGAAAAAAAATCGATTCGAACATGCCCGGAAAAAATATTGTGCAATTACCATGGGAACTTTATTTTTCAGTTTCCGAACTATTTTGCGTTGTTTATTGGGTAGTTTTACAACGATAATTTTGTTCTTTGTCTTAGAAAAATCTGCGCGTATCATGTCAGTATCACTTTTTATACATAATTACTCTGTTTCTCTGTACGTATAGAATTCATGCCATTCGCGTATTCGAGATCAATATTCTCGTAATATTTCATAATTTGGTTATTAAGTTTTTGTTTCATCATCAGCCACCAGCACCATTGTGTGGCATTATCAAAATAATATTCTTCTTCGATGTCGTCCTTGTCATCATAGTAAATATTGATACCATCTTCTGCATCGTCGTCGTTATTATCATCCCCCCTTACAACTATCATCATCATCATCATCATCATTATATTCATCAGCATCTTCACCACCACCATCATTACCTTCACAACTATCATCATCATCAGCAGCAGCATCTTCCACAACAACATCATCGCCATCTTCACCACCATCATCATCATCCTTCCAACTATCCTCATCATCATTATCATAATCATCATCATCTTCTGCATCGTATTCGTCATGATCATCATTATTCTTACCACCACCACCATTACAATCGTCATCATCCTCGCCACCACCATCAATATCATGGTCATCATCATCACTACCACCACAACCATCATCTTCATAATTATCATCATCCTCACCGACATCGTCATCATCATCATTATCTTCGTCATCATCATCATCATCACCTCCACTATTATCATTATCAACATTTACCGCCACCACTATAATAATAATAATAATTATCTTCTTTATCATCGTCATCATCATCATATCATCACACTAAATGTATTACTTTTAATTGAAGACCAATATTAAGTTATGAGTAGACATCATTGTCTAAGTTCTGGCATTTTACAGCAAATTATGGTCTAAGTTCTGGCATTTTACAGCAAATTATGGTCTAAATTCTGGCATTTTCCAGCAAATTATGGTCTAAGTTATGGCATTTTACAGCAAATCCTGGTCTGAGTTCTGGCATTTTACAGCAAATCGTGGTCTGAGTTCTGGCATTTTACAGCAAATTATGGTCTAAGTTATGGCATTTTACAGCAAATTATGGTCTAAGTTATGGCATTTTACAGCAAAACCTGGTCTGAGTTATGGCATTTTTACAGCAAATTATGGTCTAAGTTATGGCATTTTACAGCAAATCCTGGTCTGAGTTCTGGCATTTTACAGCAAATCGTGGTCTGAGTTCTGCATTTTACAGCAAATTATGGTCTAAGTTCTGGCATTTTACAGCAAATTATGGTCTAAGTTATGGCATTTTACAGCAAATTATGGTCTAAGTTATGGCATTTTACAGCAAAACCTGGTCTGAGTTCTGGCATTTTACAGCAAATTATGGTCTAAGTTATGGTATTTTACAGCAAATCCTGGTCTGAGTTCTGGCATTTTACAGCAAATCGTGGTCTGAGTTCTGGCATTTTACAGCAAATTATTGTCTAAGTTATGGCATTTTACAGCAAATTATGGTCTGAGTTCTGGCATTTTACAGCAAATTATGGTCTAAGTTATGGCATTTTACAGCAAATCCTGGTCTGAGTTCTGGCATTTTACAGCTAATCATGGTCTGAGTTCTGGCATTTTACAGCAAATCGTGGTCTGAG
>CM051026.1:19813952-19818424 GCA_027627225.1 Congeria kusceri | reverse complement strand
TCGATTCTTCGTATCTTCGCCCAATTTTATAGCCACATATGAAAAAAACACACGAGATTGCGACGTTTATTTCGCGTCAGCGTATCGTGCCGGCACTTCGGCGCATCGTCTCGGCGCTTCGGCGTATCGTGTCGGGGCCTCGGCGTATCATGTCGGCGCGGTCGGGCTCCCTTTTATAACCACAGGTCGAAGTCGCGAAACTACGATGGCAGTAACAAGACACCGTAGTTATGTGACAAACTGATTTTAATTGTTCATGTCGCTTTTTAAATGACAATTCCAGACATTCAGATATACGACTGAAACGGTTTCAAATTTGACACTGCATCAGCAGCAGATAACTTAATCCGATTTAGTAGCAGTAGCAGTAGAAATAGGGAGAAGGAGCGTTTGTTGTTGTTGTGGAAATGTGTTGTAGTAGTAATAGGGAGGGCGGATTAGGAGAAGTAGCAGCAGCAGTACCATCAGCATTATTATTATTATTATTTATTAGTAGTAGTAGTAGTAGTAGTAGTAGTAGTAGTAGTAGTAGTAGTAGTGGGTAGTAGTAGTAGTAGTAGTAGTAGTAGTAGTAGTAGTGGTAGTAGTAGTAGTAGTAGTAGTAGCAGTAGTAGTAGTAGTAGTAGTGGTAGTAGTAGTAGTAGTGGTAGAGTAGTAGTAGTAGTAGTAGTAGTAGTAGTGGTACTAGTAATAGTAGTGGTACTAGTAGTAGTAGTAGTAGTAGTAGTAGTAGTGATACTAGTAGTAGTAGTGGTACTAGTAGTAGTAGTGGTACTAGTAGTAGTAGTGGTACTAGTAGTAGTAGTGGTAGTAGTTGGTAGTAGTAGTAGTAGTAGTACTAGTAGTAGTAGTGGTACTAGTAGTAGTAGTAGTAGCAGTAGAAGTAGAGTAGTACTCGTACTAGGAGGAGAAGCTGAAAAAATGAGTTGGAGGAGCAGTAGTAGTAGTAGTAGTAGTAGTAGGTAGTAGTAGTGGTAGTAGTAGTAGTAGCAGTAGTAGTAGTGGTAGTAGTGGTAGTAGTGGTAGTAGTAGTAGTAGTAGTACTAGTAGTAGTAGTGGTACTAATAGTAGTTGTGGTACTAGTAGTAGCAGTAGAAGTAGAGTAGTACTCGTACTAGGAGGAGGAGCTGAAAAAATGAGTTGGAGGAGCAGTAGTAGTAGTAGTAGTAGTAGTAGTAGTAGTAGTAGTAGTAGTAGGTGGTAGTAGTTGTACTAGTAGTTGAAGAAGAAGTAGTAGTAGTTGGAGGAGTATGAGTAGTAGTAGTAATAGTATCAGTAGTAGCTAAAGGTGTAGGTGATTTTGTTGTTAATGTTGTTATAGTAGTTGTTGAAACCGTAGTGCATTGTTGTTGTAGTAGTGTAGCAGATGTAGTAGTAGTAGTAGCAGTGGTAGTAGTAGCAGTGGTAGTAGTAGCAGTAGTAGTAGTAGTAGTAGTAGTAGTAGTAGTAGTATTAGTAGCAGTAGTAGCAGTAGTAGTAGTAGTAGTAGTAGTAGTAGTAGTAGTAGTAGTAGTAGTAGTGGTAGTATTAGTAGAAGCAGCAGCAAGCAGCAGCAGCAACAGGAGCAGTAGCAGTAGCAGAAGTAGTAGTAGTAATAGAAGTAGTTTAATACGCTAAAGCCAAACAAAACATAACATTTTGTGCTCGAACCCACCGTATCAGGTTTCGTGATATTTTATTTTGATTGTGAAGTGTATATATAGACGAATTTTTTAAATTTCGTTGTAAGATCGTATTTTATTTCACGAGTGCTCATGGAAAATGGTATTTTCACGAGTAGCGTAGCTATGATCTAATTTCACAAAATATTTTATACCATTAATAAAACCCAATGTTTTTAACGCTAAAGACTAACAACTCATACTCTTTTGTACTCGTACCACAATGTCATGCTTCGTGGTCTTCTTTTATAATTGTGTTTGTATATATGTATATATAACACCCCGCATTTCCGGTTCATTACAGCCTCAGCATTTTTGGTTCTTACTTTCAATTAGTATTATGATTATGATTATTATTATTATTATTATTATTATTATTATTATTATTATTATTATAAGCAACATAAACAGCAGCAGTTGTATGAGTAATAGTAATTGCAGTTGCAGTTATAGTATTATTAGTAATAATAGTAGAAGTTATTGTTTTCAAGTAGTAGAAGTTGTTGATGTAGCAGGTGTATTAGTAGCAGTAGTAGAAGTCATTGTCGCACTCGTAGTAGCAATAAATAGACAGAGAATGGTTGAGGTAGTGGTGTTAGTGCGAGTAGTTCAAGTTGTAGGAGTAGAAGTAGTGGTGGCTGAGGTGATGAACGTAGTAGTTGGAAAAGAAACAGTGGTTTTGGTAGGGTTAGTAACAGTCGAAGGAGTATTAGTAACGACCAGGAAAAGAAGTACCACAATATCCCATCCCTTTAAAAGAAGCCTGTGAATGAATTATGTCATTTATTTATTTCAGAACACCATAATGTACAGAAAAATATGTCTTATATATACATCATTAACAGTAGGTATTGTACGATACAACTATAGATCAACATTTTAGTGAGCAGGAATGTTAAATTCAAAGGGTACTACTGCTATTACTACTACAATTACTACTGCTATTACTACTACTACTGCTAATACTACAACTACTTCTTCTGCTACTACTACTACAAGTACTACTACTACTACTACATCTACTACTACTACTACAACAACAACGCACTACGGTTTATACAACTACTACATCTGGTTGGGATGTTGCATAATAAACATTATTAGGATTATTGGGATTACATATGTTATGCTATACCTTTTTACTACAATATAAAGGCGTCTTTTTTTAATTCATGTATATGTTATTTGATGGTATTTTATAATAATGATTAATGTCTACATTCATAATTTATTTTGAAAACCTTTAAATGTATACATAGATGCCAACCGAAACATGCGGTCCAATGTGAACTGACGACAGTAAGTTATACCCGTATGTGTATAATTATTTATAATTATTTATACATTTATAAAATTTTCTGAAAACGGATAATGGATATTATGGTCAATACGCACTTTGTTTTAAACACATTTACTAGAATAATAATTACGCTAAAACCGTGAATGTGCATTTCATTAAATAGTTTGAATGATAAAAGAGAGTAAAAAGTTTCAAAAATCTTAAAATAGTTATGAAAAAATGTTTGTGTTTACACAGAGTCTTACGTGTTATGCATGATAGCACGCTGACATTTCAAAATCAAATCTATTCTGTTTTCAGAGGCTAATTCGAAGTTTGCTTAAATACTTTTTCATACATGTCGAGCAATTATGGATAAAATACATTTAAATATGTTTAAATATTATGCAGTATACTGTATTGTAACAGATAAGATCTATTTAATAAGCATAATAATGTTATCCCGAATTGCTGTAAATTTAATGTGCGTTATTTTAAAAATTGTGTAACTTCAAAACGAGTTTGGTGGCATGTACATGAACTTGTTATCACACTTTGATTATTGTGATCAATAAAACATAACATCACCAGCAGTATGAACAGTATTATTAACAACAGTATAAGCGGTAGCATTATAAGCAGTAGTAGTAATTGTTGAACTAGAAAACTCTCGAAAAGTGCAGACTTCTGCCGAGACAGATCATTTGATACTATATGTGTTGTGGAACTATACAGCATTATACGGTGGAAAAAGATGCCTTTTATCATAACACAAAAGAATCTATAAAAAATATTGGATCGAGACTATGTTTTGATTTGACCATCAACAAAATGTATGCATTAGTAGCCCCTTAATAGGGCTTCATTTCTCATAGTGATGACAATACTGATGATGACCTTAACGATGATGAATATGATGATGACGACTATGATGATGGTGATGGTGATGATGGTAATTATGATGATGATGATGATGACAACGATGATGATGATTATGATAATGATGATGATGATCACAATGTAATTATGCTCCAAATGATTTCATTGATATGTCGCGATACAATTTTTTCATAAAATATGTGAACAATATGATACGTACGCATACCCCCGTTTTGGCCAATCACATTCTTCAAACTTATAAATGTTACAAATGATATCCTATTCTTCACAGGCATGTGAAAAATATGATTTGTAAAAAAATATGATCCTACAGAGCTTTAACATGTTAAACATTAGGTTACTATATTTGGATGACATAGTTTTCGTTATCCTTCTTTGCTAATTGCTTGACTATATTATTAAAATACGAAATTTTACGGGATATTTGTCAGTCTGTTGGATACTAACGAGTCAAAAATACAACATGTACTACTACTACTACTACTACTACTACTACTACTACTACTACTACTACTACTACTACTACTACTACTACTACTACTACTACTACTACTACTACTACTACTACTACTACTACTACTACTACTACTACTACTACTACTAACTACACTACTACTACTACTACTACTACT
>CM051026.1:19798952-19808952 GCA_027627225.1 Congeria kusceri | reverse complement strand
AGGAGACTGAAAACAGCTACTTGTTGGTGTGTGATCCAAAAATGCTGCGGATGTAAACAAATGAACGTGAAACACCCAAAACTTCTGATAACCAAACAGTGATCAGTTCAATTAACTATTAACGAGGCAGTTATTGCAGAACTTGTATGGAGTCCAGTATTTTCGTGCTCATTACAAGAGACAGTCAGTTAGCAATGAAGTTCATTAGCCCTTACCACACTAAATAAGAGAAACAATGCACGTCATAATTACCAGTGTTATTGACACTTGATATTAATATCCAGTATATTTTAATTAAAAAACATGCAATTGTAATTGCAGTGAATGAAATGATTGCAATCATAGTCTGAAATGTTGTATTACATCGACTTAAATTTTAAATAATTATATGTGTTTTAGCTCGACTATTCACCGAATAGTTCGAGCTATACTACTCACCGGTTCGTCGGCGTCGGCACAATGCTCTCAATAAGGTTTGTGGGCAACAAGTCCACATCTCTGTAACTACTACAGATATTCAATTGAAACTTAACACATGCCTTCAGGGTCATTATATAAGGTCACTTGCCAAGACTCATAACTATGACCTGCAATTTAACAGAATTATGCCTATGTTTGTACTTAAAAAATTCAGGTTAAAGTGTGCGTGCAACATGTACATATAATAATAACAACAGCACAACTATATATATTCTATTAAAAAACTTCACACATGCCTTCTTGGTCATTATGTAAGGTCACTGACCAAGGCCCATAACTTTGTCCTGCAATTTAGCAGAATTAGGCTCCTGTTTGTACTTATAAAATTCAGGTTAAGGTTTGCAGGCAACAAGTATATATATATCTGTAACTACTACATATATTTAATTGAAACTTCACACATGTCTTCGGGGTCATTATGTGAAGTCACTGACCAAGGTCTATAACGCTTATCTGCAAGTTAGCTGAATTCAGATATTCAGCTGAAACTTCTCACATGTCATCAGGGTCATATTATAAGGGTACTATCCAATGCACATTACTGTGACCAGCATTTTAGCAGAATTATGACCCTTTCTGTACTTAGAAATATTCAGGTTAAAGTTCGTGTGCAAGTACATATCCAGGGCTTTCATTAACTCTTGAAAACTGGAAGTTTGAACGTACTGGCCTCTAATTTCGGAAGTTTTGCTCTTAATATTTGGAAGTTTTGACAGTATTGCGCTACAATAGTCCTGAGCATTTCAGAAATGGGTATATTAAGTATAAAATTCAAGGTTTTTTTAAGGCCAGTTCTTTATCATCAAGTGCTTATATGCCAATTTATTCAGTGGAAGAGGTATACATTTAGAAAAATTGCTTAATTTTTCTTCTAACTTGTTCATGTACATGATGGAACTTCCGTGGCTGCAATTTTGGAAGTTCTACAAATTCCATGGCTGCAATTGTGGAAGTTCGGTGACAAAAACTGAGAGTAAATTACTCCAAAACTTCCCTTAATGGAAGCCCTGCATATCTCTGTAACTACTACATTATATTTAATTAAAATTTCACATACGTTATTTATGGTCATTATGTAAAGTCACTGGGGAATATATTATACTTTCAAACACTGTAAGTGTAGTGAATAGTCGAGAGTACTGTCCTGAGGCAGTTATTGTTAATTCACATAATCAGTATAATATAATCAGGCTTGTAATTTAACATGTTTAAAAAAATATTATATGATAGTATTCTTTAAACAAGGTTTAATTCAAGAAACAGATCTTTTTGACTATTGAAAGATCTTTTAGAAATACTTGATAGTTTAAAATTTGCTAGCTTACAGTTTGATTTCACCACATCAGTCCTTTATAATTAATATTTTCTTGATCATGCTTTATGTATGAATCAATTGTTGTTTAATGAAGGCTCGGTATTAAATGTGAGAAAGAATTAACCGCTTTTACATAATGAATATTAATGCATGATCCAGTTAGTGTCATTGAGATGTGGCTCTTACAAATTAACATTACCCTAACTATGTTCATACTTGAATTAGTTTGTGAGCCTTTGTCTTGTGACCATTCTCAAATGTTTTATAAAAATAGTATATGCAATGACATGTATCAACATAACAGGCTTACCTACTGGAAATAATAATGCGTCTGTAATTGATTGACAATTGTCTCCTTTGAACGTAAATGTATTGTATTACTATGTATCTCAATCTATGCTTAATACATATTTATAAGTTAACACATTGGCCGATTTGAATTGTTTTGTATTGCACTGTTATAATTAAGCGGTACTCTAATTCGTAACGATACATTTTTATATTGCGCTTTTGAAAACACAGCTATCTAAATTGTTTGAAACTGTTTATGTTGTATTGTGGGTTGGATATATAAATTATATTGCCAATATGAAAACACAATGGTATGTCTGAATTGATTTGAAACCATAATATACACGTATGTTGTATTCTGGGCCAGACAAATACATTGTATTGATTCCATAATAACACAGTTGTCTATTGGAATTTACAAGGATTGAAACTGTTATATATGCTGTATTATGTGCCTGATACATACAATATTATCAATATTATGAACGCAAGGTGGTATATTTCAGTATGTATAACTGTTATATATTCTGGGCCGGAGGCCTATATTTACAGGTTTACATTTTTGTGTGTGTAAATTCTGATAATATAGTCAGACTAAAACGTCTTTGTTAAGTTGATTGGTCCATATTTTGCAATACTGTAAGATTGGTGTATCTACTGGTGGTGTATGTATAACTGTTATATATGTTGTATTCTGGGCCAGAGGCCTATATTTTACATGTTTACATTTTTTGTTGTAAATTCTGATAATATAGTCATACTAAAACGTCTTTGTTAGGTTAATTGGTCCATACTTTGCAATACTGTAATATTGTTATATCTACTGGTGGAGTTGTCTCGCATTTGATTCCATGATCAAACCTTACTACAAGTAAAGATTGTGTGCTATCGAGTCACGTCAAGTGTTAGATTTGTCCACACTGCGTTTGGCTTTTAAATGTGTCTGAATTTACTCAAAATGTGTTATTCTTTGATTGCTGTTTTCTTGTACCACATGTGTGCAGTTCACAATCATGCTTTATTTACAGAATTCTATCTTTCTAGACTAGTTAATATGATCTAAATGGTATGGTCCATTTGTGTAGCACAGGCCAAAATGTCATCATGAATAGTGTGCGATTGTTTATTGTTCATGTTTACATGTAGAAAACAAGTGATTGATTGTACATATGTAGTACATAAATGCATTGTCCGGTTAACATTATGCAAAAAGGAACTAACACATCTATTGAATACCCTTTAACGACAACAGACATATGTTAATTACTAGTAAGTGTTATATTCTGCAAATGGCCATCCAATTAAAGTAAGAAAGGATTAAATGTGTTGTTGTATTAAAGAATGAACTTTAATTATGAAATATATATATACAACAACACAATGGTTTTACTGCCATCGTTAATATGTCTTCCTTGTATATATTTTCCGCAATTTATTCATTGTCACATGCATTTCCGTTCAACTAATAAAAACTCCGTGTATTCAATGAACAGGAAATGTACTTAAACTTTCAAGAATCAAGACAGATGCCAGCTGTGACATTGTTGAAATAAATCGACGCGACGTGAATTAGCCAACTTAGAAAATGACCGTTTTGAGATGGATTATTGTGATCGAATGTTTGCTCAACATTGTCGCCGGTGCATGTAAGTATATCGTTAATTTATCAGAGTATAACGTTACTACAACATACGCAAACTGATCATTAAGCACATATTGTCATGCTATGATCGAAATTGTGTTATTTGTCTTAAAATTAAGGACCGACATTATTTAAAGTTGGACTACGATTGCAAGTATATGAAAATCTGTTAAAGTTAGTTTCTCATATTCTAACAAAGAGAAATGCGTTGAACGGCATAACTATTCAAAATGAGGCACTACACATACATATCCATTGTTTCTTTTCATAGCAAATGGTTTACATTGTAATGGTACAATATTGATATTTCGAGCTATGCCAAAACATTTGTTATTTCATTAATTAATATTATTTTGAAAAGGCATGTTGATGTATTCTAGTGTAGATTTTTGCAAATTTGTCGATACAAATACCAGTGCAGCTGTCCCATATGTCATCTGACATTATAGGTATTTTTGAATTTTTGTTTTTGGATTTTTCGCTCTGTCAAACAGTATTTTAGTCATATAACAGCGGCCAGTTAACCTACTCACACTTTTCCTGGGTAAGCTGGTTTACTAGTACTGAGTGCACATACTTATGCCAGTAACTAACAACTGCCCTACTTTAATCAGTGATACTATAATCATGGAGTCACAATATTTTAATCTTTTGTTTTATAACCAATTAACCATGGTTGGATCCACTCTCCAAAATTGATTGAACGAACAAACGTTCATTGCCAGCAAGTCTCGCATAATAAGCGCATTTTTTGTCATCACATTATTATATGCGTATTAGTAAAGTGTCAATATTTCACGTTTGTGAGTTTCATATTGATTTTTTTTTCAAAATACGCAGATGAAAGTGACAATCAAACTTAAAAGCAAACAGGAAAAACATACAAATGACAAAAGAAACTCTTCAATATGAAATAAATCAACAAGTACTAGTGTCGAGTTTTTGCATCGTTTATTATTGTTGTGTAACCTAAGCCAACTGTCAAGTCAACATATATACATGTATTTGAGTTTCCGTCTGTACAGACGAAAACTATTTAAATGCAATGTTTGTTATTAACTTGTATTCCATTTTAAATACAAATATATGTTAATTAACTTAATTTTGGTATGTGCATTTATGCCACTATATCTGTTATAAGATCGTATATACACAATTTAAATATTTAGATACAGTGGTACAAGAAAGGCTCATGATTATACAATTCCAATTTCAATGTCCAGAAGTAGAGACATTCATTAACAACATTTATTGAAACTGATTTAAAAAAAAACATTTTTTCCCCAAAGGGCATCACAAACCAAACACAAAACACCTACAAGCCAAAGGTTAAATCTATGGTCACCGCCATTGAATGATTAAAGTAAGGCAATGGGTTCCTCTTCTAGAACCATATCCATTAATTCCTCAAAGACGATTTCTACATTTTTTGCCTTCCATGAAATTTTCATTTTTACATATTTTGCAGATCGTTTAATGCCTAATACAATGGAAACATAAAAAAATGGGGGTCACCGAATTAGATTTTGTGGAAATTGCATGTAAATGTCCTACCCGTTCATGCATTATAGAAAATATTGTGTTTTTCTTATTTCAGCCAAACAATAGTATTGACCACTATTTGGTAAAATAAATGACGGCATTGATTGAAATGGCTTATTTAAGAAATAATTAACGGGTGACTGTTGGTTATTGCAGTAATAACCAACTGTTTGGAGTTCCGATGCGTAGGAGTTAAACCACGAGGGCGGTAGACCGAGTGGTTTGATAACAAGCATCGGAACGTCAAACCGTTGGTTATTACCGCAATAACCAACGGTTACCCGTTACTTATTTCGATTCTAACACGATCTTATATACAATTCGTACTTTTAAAGGTCATGAATGAAAACTATATTTATCTATACACGCCCCTTTTCCGAGAAGAGAATTCACACGTGCGTTTCAGTGACGTCAGTAAATCATAACAATTCAAAATGACGTCAGCTTTATTGATAAACATTGAGCGAATGACGTTATACTTATCGATATAATACAGTGAAAATATGATGCTAAAAAGCGCAAATTAAAAGCATATTAACAAAACGTGAACGTGTTTGTGAACTTAAGTATGAAATGAGTAGTACAAGTGTGCTTTTATTGTGCTACATAATGCAGAAAATGATTTGTTTGTCACAATTTGCTATCCCGCGTTTAAGCACGTGCATTTTACGGAACAATTTCTTCGAATTTCCAGAACTATTTTCAAAACATTAGGCTCCATTATTTGTTGCACAATAACCCACAGTTATTTTCCTTTTTTATCTATGAACCACTAGCCGCGTGCCGTGGTAGAATGTAAAATAGCCATCTGATACATGGTGAAAAGAATTATATTTGTCAAAATTGCTTTTTATCTATTTTTAGCGAAAATAAATCTTCGTTTTTGAAATATAATAAGGCTTGGGGTTGACTATAGAAAAAATGTCTTCCATTAAAAGAGCCCAATTTTCCATATTTTATGCATAATTATATGCTTAATAGACTCGAAAATATAAAACAAGAGGTCACCGTGCATGTTTAAGCGAAAAAGTAGATAATTCACATGTGCGTAGTGGATATTTTATTTAAAAACAATATATTAAAAAGACAAACATCATTTAAAACAACACAACAAATAACACAAGCTAATGAATATATTATATACACATGTAACTGTATATTTTATTATGTTAGTAATATCAGTTGATTGTTAGTATGAACACACAGTAATAACAGCCAAAGCACTTAAACAATCATCGCTACCAAGCGCACAGCAATACGAGTCAGTATTCAGGCTGTACCTACTTTCGTTTTGAGTGTATTAATACACATTCACAAATAATCGAGTTACTAGACCCTAGTACTATTATTATTATAAATATATTTGATTGTATTAGATAATTAAAGAGTACAAAATATTTAATATATATTATAAAGATTTAAATCCACTGATGGGCGAACAGATGCGAAGAAAATCTGAACTTTTATTTAGGTTAATATTTCAAATCAAATCAACGTTTTATATTTAAAATATTGTAAATTAAGAAACGTCTATTGAATATTTACCAGAATAAAAATATTTTATATACAATACGATTAAGTAGAAATATTTGCTGAATGTATTACTTTAAGATATATACTTAAATATTTACTAAGAAGTTTAATGGATGCCGGACCTGATCGCCAACCGTTTTGTTTTCAGCTGTCACAGAGCCCAAACTGAAGATCAATGTCACACATGTTTCTTCGAGGGCTTTAGGACTTTTATGCTTCATTTCTGGGAGACACGTTGAAATTGTGAACTTTAACAGAAAAACTCCTGATGGCTTTGTAAATATTGCCCAACTAACAAACAATGAGACATGCACTTTAAAAACGTATTTGCATAAAGTGAACTGTTCATGTCTGGAAGAAAATGAATTTGCTTGCAATATTCCTAAAGAATCAAACGAAACTGTACAATTCTGGAAATGTTCCACTGTCTGGCATGGATTACATGTTTGGAGCAATGTTGTTATCATCAGCAATAATACTGGTTTGTATTATTTGTATTGCATATTCTTATTAATATGTCCACATATAAGTATGTTCATGTACATATGTTCATGTATCTGCACTGCATTGCCGTTTAATTTATTGTTCTTTTATTTTGCTAAATGTTAACATTTACGTGTATTCAGTCCGAGTCATTTCGTTTTCGTTACACTAGATAATAATACGAGTAAGTAATAATACACTGAAAGCCCAATGCATTTGTCAGCCGATTTGAATAATGATGCATACTTATGTAAATTGTCTTCATAGTGTCTCACGAACAAGAGGACATAATCATCACCAACAACGAGTGGTCCACGACAGAACATACAACTAATTTTACCCATGCACCTTCATGTATGAACAAGTATATATACATACAGCTTTTATGTGTAGTAAATAAAACGGAAGTAAAACCAGACCATATCGTACATGTATTATTAGCTGTTAAAAGGTTTTACTTCAACATATATCATCGCAAAGTCTCTTCGAGAAGATATTACACATTTTAAGATTACCTCTCCTACATTGTGCACTATTTTATTAATACATAGATAGCACAGACCTCCACCAAGTCAGCTCGTTCCCCATTTGCGCTCTGATACTAATGCGCTGTACAACATGATGTAGCAATTAACACTACTTCCTAATAATTCCTAATAATGCCTAATAATTAACCCTTAAAAAAAACCTGGGTGTAGAAAATGTCCTGAAATATACCCAAATGTATTCATTTATTTATTGGACAATTTCCAACCAGTTTGTTTAATTACAATCCATGTATAACATAATTAACGTAAAAATCTGACAGCCGGAATCAACATCATGCATTGTATAAACAATGTTGATACTGTTTCAGCTTCAGACAAGAGCATTGTTATTATACTTGTTGGATTGGCTATCTTACTCGGCGTCGCCTTTGTCACGGTTTGGCATCGAAGAAAGTTTTATGGTTGGTTACGACGCGCTATACGTAAGTACAATGTATACGATTTAGTACGGATTCCTGATTCAGCCAGTCAAATTTCACTGTACAAGACGGCGACGATTTGACAACGCGACATTTTAATGTTTATGTATTTGTGTTAGATCTCGCACTTTAACAAGCATGAACACACGAACTTTGGACAATAATTGTCTATGAAACTGCCCAGTGCGAAGTAATAAGAAAGTTTATAGGCACGCACGATTTGGACGATAATTATCACCAAATAACCACATAATTATAAATAAGGAATCCTGATCCCGCCAGTTAACTGTGGCCTCGTACTTGACCGCAACAATGAGAACTTAAAACTTTCATTGCTACATCGTCTCGGTCAAGTTCTGGAAGACATCTGCCGAATTCCCTATTATAATATATGGGTACTATGCACAAACACTACACGTACTTTCCAACATTTTGCTACCACTTTGCCTTTGAATCATGTGCTTTCTTGTACACTTTTTCACTGCCAAATGTCTGAGTTTCGCAGCAGCTTACATAATGTACATGTATTAATTGGCATATAACGAAAAAAAGCATTACGTTTTGATATTCTCAGTAGGGGTTCAGTGTTGTTTAATTATATGAACAATTTCGCTAAACAATGGACGTTTTAGCAAATATCAATCCTATCCAAGTGCGATGATTGGATAATATTGCAAATCAATTTGAATATGCATGATTATTTCCTGTTTGTTTTGACGGAGTTATACAATTACCTTGAACTTTGCAAATATGTAGATATTAGCAGATATATATTGTTTATTCATAGTCATAAACATTGATGAATCCCTGTCGAAATAAAGTTTTTTTCTGTGATTGTTTATCTATATCCCTCCTGGATAAGAGACTGTGTATTGAATTTGAATACGAATAACATTTATTGAAACTCTATTCTATTGGGCAAACTGAAACATTTTGATTTGTTCATTATTCCAGGAGGCTTGAGCAGCAACGGTGCCTTGCAGTCATCAGATGTGTAAGTATTCGTAAAATAATAATAATAATAACAATAATAATAATAATAATAGTAATAATAATAATAATACTAATACTAATACTACTAATAATAATTATTATAACAAAAAACACTTAATTACCTTTTCCGTTTGAATGTTGCTTCAAAAATATTTTTTTTTGCGTTACATGTATACATATATGCGTTTTCTAACGGTATTTTACGGTATCTGATCAACATTAGGAATGTATTCATAAATATTCCATTTTCTGAGAACTAATGTTTCCATCAATGATGATGTAACTTACATATTTTTTACTTCTTTTTCAAGTCGAGGATCTCTCTCTGTGAATATTTACAACACGTATTTATACGCCAAGTCAACTGGTTTGTAAATCAATATGTCGTATATATACGTTGATAATTGCATACATTTAAAGAAACAATATATACAAAAAGAGCCCTAAGGGGGAGACTGCAGTAAAACATCTGGAATTTATGTATAAATATTGGTATATTAAAGTGAGTTCGATACATTTGTCTGAATGTTATAAATTATTGAAACTGAATTTATTGTAAACGCTTTTGTATTGCTTAGTTCTATGCGAAAAGAATATTAAAATCAATTGTATATATTTTATGCGAATAGTGTATAAGATATAGCTACTTATTCATATCATTAAATCAGTACACGCAAATATATAAGTTTTGATTATTGAAATATATTTGTTGTAATTTGCTGACAAAATGTACACTAAATATTATTGAACATTT